>JAMKCH010068129.1:0-12766 GCA_023653785.1 Ophioderma brevispina
TGCTTCGTTGTCGATATACATTTGTTAGCTAAACGACAAGATGGTTATCCCAATCACAATAAGCTTTCGTATTGAGTCACCTGAAGATTTCCATCCATGACTTTGGAATCACTATCTTGGCTGATCGTGCATATACATGTATTAGCTAACCATCAGATGTATCCACAATCACAATAAGCTTTTGTATTGATCGAGTCACCTGAAGATTTCCAAGACTTTGAATCACTATCTTGGCTATGATTCGTTGTCGATATACATGTATGGATCTAACCAACAGATGGTCATGGTAATCCGACATCACAATAAGCCTTTTTGTATTGAGTCACCCGTTTCTTTCATCTTTGTTTATTTCACAATCAGGGCAAAATGTTTCGATTGTCCTTTAAATAGTGAAGAAGAAATTTGCATAACTTAGAGCACTACTTGGCTGAATCGTAATCGACAGCTAAGCTACCAAGTAGATGGGCAATCTGTGTTTTCTAATTAGCTTTTATATGAGTTCTTTCACAATGTTTTATTCGTTCATTTGTACCACCTGAGGCCTAGGTGTTCTAGCATTTTTCCTTTGTTTGCATGGTCCTTTATTGTTAAACTATGAATATTCATCAGACCGTTTTTTTCTTCCGGAGAGGTGTCCAGAGACCACTTTCGGAAGAAAAGTAACGTGTGTGCATGAAATAATTCATAGGTTTAGATAACAGTCTCTGAGCGCTTTCGTAACTATAATGAACAGTTTGAACAAAAGAAGACAACATTGATTAATTATGAAAAGGCAAAGGGCTAGACGTAATTAGCTGAGAAAAGTTAACAGCGTCCGTATCATTGATACACGCGGCCCGATCAGCATACTCCGTTGACACCCAATTCACATAGCAGGAACCTGTTTAGAACTGTAAATGCTATTGCTATTCAGCAGGTCCCTGTTATAACTGACTCATGTAGACCCTGCATACAGTGCTATCCTATCACAATCGTATTATCGCTTTTAGATTCCGTAAAGCTTATGTATGATTAAAATCACATCTCCTCTCACATCCTCCCTCGCTAGTGTATGGATAAGATCATCGAGTTATAATGCGGTATCACAGATGCGAATCGAACCATGGCCTTTTTAAAATATGTATTTCATATTATTTTAGAGTAAAAGAAACTTACCAGTCCAGGGTTGGAATACGCGCGTAAATACGTAAGTACAGTAACCCGTTCCACTGGTACCTGCTGTATTGCAGTGTATACATTGAGTCGTTATAACAGGTACCTGCGAATAACATCTACCATTAATAGGTTCCTGCTATGTGAATTGGGTCCCGTTGAATAAATCCAGAAACACCACAACCATATACCCTGACTTTTGTGGATACGCTAAGAAGAATCTGGGAAAATAACGAATGTCGACACACATATATCTAAATGCACTTTACAGAGTTTTTCTACTTAGGGAATTTTTTTATATATAATTTTTGTGTGATAGAATCAGGTATCCCTGATAAGTTAAGATAAAATCCCTGAAAATGGTGGTTACAGAAGAGTTCTTTTAGAATGTTTAATTAAATAAATTAGATCCAGGTACTTTGGCCAATCAGAAACAATGTACGTTTCATGTAGAAGTCCCATATATGCAAATAGGGATACAATTGATTCCGTTCAATGCGCTGTATGATTTGTGCAGTAGCGCTTACGGAATCAGTGCAATACGTCCTGATCTGAGCGACAATAGCCCCCGTGCACCCCGAGATCCTTCTACTCCCTCTCAGAGGCAGAGGTATGCAATAGACAAATCCATTTTTCTTGGCGGCCCTTTTGAAAATTCAAGATGGCTGCCGCACTGAATGGTCCGGCAAATTGTTTCAATGGTTCCATTAAATTCCTGACCCTAAAGACATGGGTGTACGTGTAGACACCACAATTTTGCTTCTACGAGTCTCAGGGACCAAGATACAGCGCAAAAGTAGTTAGGTGGAAACTAGCTGGAGTCCATCCCAACGGTTCCATGTTAACATGCAAAATATCCTTCAGACGGGTCTCCTGAACAAAATGATTTCACTCGCGGTGGAACTGGGGGTGCACAGGGGGGGGGGCTATTCTCTCTCATTTGCATACTGGGCCTTCTATATGAAACGTCTACCAAGAAATACTACGCCAAGGAGTTAACTTACTTGGATAGTTTGGCCTTCTTGCCATTACATGTATCTTTGATGTTAGATGCTGCATCTGCCCCATCGTCAACGCCACTGGGGTTAACGGTGAGAAGTGTAATATTAAAAGTTGTTGAACTATCACACGCTAAGATTGTCACCATTAGCGTGGGCAGGCGGAACGTGTAAAAAGTTATCAATGAAAAATGACGCTGCACACGCAATAAGCCAGGGGTAAAGCAAACTGTGCTACGGCGCATACCACTATAAAAGTTACAGTTTGCGGTAAAATATGGTACATTAAACAAACTGTAAGAACATATTAATAATATACAGGAGTTTTTGAATGGGGACATGTATAAAATAAACCTGTATTTGTAACGGGATTTTGTTGGCCTGAATTGCTACCATGATTTTCGTGTAAAAAGTGTTACAACTATTTTTTTTTCCTGTAAGTTTTATTGTATTGTTAAGTGTCATCTCAGCTTTAGAAGCCGCCTGTTTTTTAATTATTTCTTTGTTGTAATTTTTAAGTAATATGATGTAATCTTAAGGTCCAGTCTGCTCTGTTTTTTACTTTTGTGAAGCGCCTAGAGGCTCACTGGTGTTGGGCGCTATATGAAGTGCGTTGTTGTTGTTGTTTAATAGTATAATTGAAAGTTCATAATAATGTATTGATATTCTTTAAAATTTGAATAACAACCCCACTTTTTAATTTAGTCATAAATAATAGGACTCTGGACATTTGGGCATAAAATGACAGTCATTTTGTAAGCCTTCTACAGCTAAATTTTGTAGTTTCCGTAACCTGACCCTCTGACACACTTTTCTCTGACACACTTATGAATTCGGAACCTTAACTGAATAAACCTGTTCTTTATTACGTAAATTTTTCCGAATTCATGGTGTCAGAAAAGTGTGTCATATGGGTCAAGTTTACGGAAACTCCATTTTTTTACAGTGTATACCATGCTGTATGAACCCCGCAATGGCACTAACACATAATTGTAAAACACCATCATTTAAACACCAAAGAAGGAGGTAAACATACCTCCAGCAAAGCAGCATTTGATATCGGATTCCTGCGTTGGACACAGACCGCTTATATATTTACCACCAGGACAATTTTTGGTTGGCATGCAATAGCCTAGAAAACACAGTACACAGGCGTAGTATGGATGGTCGTAATTTTCACAATCGGGTACATTGTAAACTGCAAGAAACAGTAATCTAATAAGTGTATTGTTGCAAATATTATATCAAGGCTCGGCGAAACTAGCGAGCATTTGAGTAAATAAAGATGAAAAATATGCGGGTCTCAAAGCCCTGCCTCTCGCTATCTAGGCGTGAAACTTACCACTGGACCACAGAAGACTGTGTTTACGTGGATGCCGGAGAAACGAGCGCTAATGTATTTCTTTTTATTTCAGAGTTTCAAGCGGCCGTAATAATCTTATATATTTGAAGAATGGGTGGGTCTATATGCATGACTCTAGCAGAATCGCCCCTTCTAAAATATATATGATGGGTAGATTTATTGCACCGATCATTATTTACATCTAGTTACCATATTCATCCTCGTATTATAATACACCCACCCTCGGTGGTAATAATCCACAGGGCAAAAATAGTACCTTGCGTTGGCGAGTATTCAAGGTAAAAATCTTGGAAGATTTCGTACATTTTATTGTTTTTTTTTTTCTTACTTTTTATGAATTCAATAACCTTGACGGAATAAAGCTGTATAGGTTGTTGAAAAGGGTGTTGAATTCACGGTGTTTCCGAAACCTGGACAGACTACGGAAATATCAATTTTTATTGGGATTGACATCGGCTTTATTTTTCCCTTGTCATCCTTGACTTCGTTGATGGGTCATTGATTTCCACTTTTGTCATATTAGATCCAACGGCAGCTATGGAGCCCTTCTCATAACGCACCAGTTTTGCCTTTAATTTTCTATAATAACGGTAATCACAGCATAAGAACATATGACTGAACCTGTTCAAAAAATGGCAATCCAACCTGTGGATCATGCAAAGTAATTTGCTAATGATGTGGTTGATATCCAGTATCTTTCCATGTTTTTTCATTATATTCTTTGAAGCAGTCGAGCACTAAGGATATAAACTTTTATTAAGGACCTCATACACAATATTTTTATACATTAAAATTTCTTAGCGCTCGATTATACAGCACAGGGTACGTTATTTTGTAGTTTTGCAAATTTTATTTTGGCAGTTACCGGTTCGATGGTCCTGTGCATGATGGGAAGGGTTTTTGAACTGCTGTTACTGGAACTAGTGGCATATCAGTTTATTCAATAAAACCGCAATTTGCGTTAATTAGTAATGCCATTTGCGACAATTTTTTAGACCTTAAAAAAGTCGGATCCCAACTTTTATTTTAAAATAGTCGGATCCCGACTGTTATTAATAAATAAAACATACAAATCATAATTTCTTGACAAATACAGCTAGCGGGGGACTGTAGTGAAAGATAAAATTGTGAATTTTGCACACAAGTACTTTAGACATTGATATTCATAAAATTGAATTGGAATGGCACTTGCCAACCCCCTTAGTGGCCCCCAGGTTGGGTTTCAAGATTAATACAGGGGTCAAAATTTAAAAAATGTTCCACCATGATGTTTGTCTGGTTACAAGGATTCAAAAAAGTTTTTAGACCCACAATTCCCAAACGTATCGGAAATTTTAAAACTTTGGGCCATGAAAGGTGTGTGGCAAGTGTTTGTATCACTTTTTTTTTTTTATTATCAATACATAAAGTACTTGTGTACCAAAATCAACAATTTTATCCACATTTGCAGACTCAAGATCTGTGCACTACAGTCCCCCACTAAGCGTGTTAAGCTTAGCCATATGAAGGGGTCTTTACTACAACAATTTCAAATACAACAGTGCAAAATAGTGATCGCGATTTGTTTACATTTTGAAAAAAAATCGCTGATGTTGGTTTATAAATATAAGCTATTATAATATGCATGTACGTTTTAGCTGCAGAAAACGTGACAGCAAACATCTTGAAATAACTTTCAAAGCAGCCACATTTTTCGAAGGTTTTTAGAACCTCAACGGAAATGCACCGATTTATTGTAACGATAACGTTCTATAAAAATGTAAAAATATTGGAAGATTTCGTACATTTTATGTTTTTTTCTTACTTTTTATGAATTCAATAATTGACGGAATTAAAGCTGTATAGGTGGTTGGAAAGGTGTTGAATTCACGGTGTTTACGAAAAAAACCTGGGACAGACTAGGAAATATCAATTTTTATTGGGATTGACATCGGCTTTATTTTTCCCTTGTATCCTGACTTCGTTTGGTGAGGGTCATTGATTTCCACTTTTGTCATATTAGATCCAACGGCAGCTATGGAAGCCCTTCTATAACGCCAACCAGTTTGCCTTTAATTGTTATAATAACGGTAATCACAGCATAAGAACATATGGACGGAAACAGTTCAAAAAATGGCAATCCAACCTGTGGGATCATGCAAAGTAATTGCTAATGAGTGGGTGATATCCAATATCTTCCATGTTTTTTCATTATTATTCTTTGAAGCAGTCGAGCACACTAAAGATTAAATTTTATAAGGAACCTCCATACACAATATTTTTATACAGTAACATTTCTTAGCGCTCGAATACACAGCACAGAGTATGTTATTTTGCAAGTTTTGCCAAAAT
Source organism: Ophioderma brevispina (assembly GCA_023653785.1). Taxonomy (NCBI): domain Eukaryota; kingdom Metazoa; phylum Echinodermata; class Ophiuroidea; order Amphilepidida; family Ophiodermatidae; genus Ophioderma; species Ophioderma brevispina. The sequence goes on from JAMKCH010068129.1 coordinate 5,845, forward strand.
TTTATTTTGGCGTACCGGTTCCAATGGCCTGTGCATGATGGGAAGGGTTTTTGAACTGCTGTTACTGGAACTAGTGGCATATCAGTTTATCAATTAAACACCAAAATTTGCGTTTATATTAGTAATGCCATTTGCGACAACTTTTTAGACCTTAAAAAGTCGGATCCCACCTTTATTTTAAAATCGTCGGATCCCGACTTTTTAATAAATATAAAAACATACAAATCATAATTTCTTGGACAAATACAGCTAGCGGGGGGCTGTGTAGTGAAAGATAAATGTGAATTTTGCACACAAGTACTTTAGACATTGATAATTAATAAAATTGATGGAAGCAATTGCCACCCCCCCTTAATGGACTCAGCTGGATTGCAAGATTATACAGGGGTCAAAATTTTAAAAAAATGTTCCAACCATGATGTTGTAGGTTACAAGGATTCCAAAAAAGTTTTTTTAGCCACAAGTCCCAAACTATCGGAACATTTTAAAACTTTGGGCCATGAAAGGTGTGTGGCAAACGGGTTTGTATCACTTTTTTTTAGTATCAATAAATAAAGACTGTTGTACCAAAATCAACAATTTTTATCCACATTGCAGACCAAGATCTGTGCACTACGTCCCCCACTAAGCGTGTTAAGCTAGCCATATGAACAGGGGTCTTTATACAACAATTTCCAATTACAACAGTGCAAAATAGTGATCGCGGATTTGTTTACATTTGAAAAAACAAAATCGCTGATGGGGGCTTTAAAATATAAGCTATTATAATATGCATGTACGTTTTAGGCAGAAAATGTGACAGCAAACATCGTGAAATAACTTCCAAGCAGCCACATTTTTTCGAAGTTTTAGAACCTCAACGGAAATGCACCGATTTATTGTAACGATACGTTCTATAAAAAATGTAAAGGCCCGACTCAGAAATTTCAAATATATATGTTTGGGGGCTTATTATATTAACCGAAACGGGAAACGAAATGAAACGAACGAAAATGAAACGAAGCGAAATCAAATCGATATTTTCAAAGTTGTCACCAGTGAGCCCCGTTTCATTGAATATCAACTTCCTTTGCCAAAAGTGATAATCAACACGAAAACCGGTGGGGGTTGGGCGGGGTGGGGGGCCCTGGGGGACGGGGTGGTGGTTGGGCGGTGGGGGGGGGGGGTGGGGGGGGTGGGGGGGGGGGGGGGGTGGGGTGGTGGGGGTTGAAAAAAAAAAAACAAAAAAAAACCAAAAAACAACACCAACAACAAAACAACCATAAAGAAATTCACACAAAACAAAAATTTTTTTTTTTTTTTGAAGTTCTACCAGCTATTTACTGAAGAAATAGGAAATTTATTTCGATAATAAATTAGGGCAGGTAGTCCCATCGCATCTTTTGATACAAATTACAAACATATCACTACTCCAATCCGTGCATTGAGCCCGGATGTTCATAAGGAAAAGTTGGGCACGGCTATTTCTGAATGAAGTATGAATTATTTCGGATTGTTAAATATGCAGATAGTCATAGCGCATCGTTTGATATACAAATTCCAAAGTTTTATCACTCACTCCCAGTCGGTGCAGTGAGCCCGTTTCGTTGTTTATCAACTTTTTGGGAGTTTTGGCCAAAAAGTGATAAACAACGAAACGAAGTTCTCGTGGCTATTTATCATAAAATAATAATTTTAATACCACGTTTGCCATTAAATATACTGAAATTTAGAACTGTCATTTTTTCTAACGGCATTGAAAAAAAAATACACCAATTCAGAGTCATGCTGTGCTGGGCAGGATATTGAGCAAAAGAAAAGAACATGAGTTTGGTTAAGATGTTATGTACCAGTGTTATTGTACCATAGGCTTCCCATCCACCCATTACCAGATCCATACGTAACATTTTTTAAATCGGCATTTCTTTCGACGTGTCTTAAATCTTCCCTCAAAGTTATTAAATAGTTGTCCAATGCTGTTATTACAATATAAGAGTTAAAATTAAAGGTACGTCATTTAAACGTGTAATCCAGCTAAATTCAATCCAAAATTTTACTTGAATATTACAATGAATTTTCGACTTATATTGTTATACTTACACTGTGTAGTTGAAATGACAATTTTGTGAATCAGATAGATTGTGAGGCGATACTATAGAACGTGGTATTCAATTAGTTCAAATGTATAAAAGAAAGAACCTATATCTAGCCATTGGTATCAAAAATGATAGTGGTCTGTGGGGCAGGCAGGGTACACCTAAATGTATAGGTATAATTACTTGTCTCCCGGGGAGAGGGTTGTGGCCACCCTATGCAGGGGATCGTTCTAAATACTGGTTGGTGCGTAATTCTGTAGGAACGGGCGTGCAAATATCATTTGCAAACTTAATGAAAACCAGTTTGGCAAAAAACAGAGTCGTAGGAGGATAAAGAAATGCAGGGGTGGTATCACGGTGGGTAGACGTGATGTACAACAAATCATGGCACAATTGATACACATACCTAAATTCCAGGAATTTTTCCAAATCTCGCAGGATATTTCGATCTCTTTCAAGATCTTTTCTAGCTGCAATGCTGATACGAAAAGCTTCGAAGATGTAAAGATGACCGTAAGAAGATTTCATTTGAAAAAGGAACCATGGTTGTTGGGTGTAATTTAGAACTTAAAATTTCCATCATACATGTTAAGTCCCAGTATACTTCATGGACGTCTGAATTTAGCCAGAACGTTAGGATTTGTCTGAGTTAACTATATTTGGTGTATACGAGGTATGGTACAAGAAGGCATGGTACTTAGTTCCGAGATTAGTTTGGGTGTTAAAGTTATGGGTCATTGGATCGTTTATAATAAGAGATCAGTGTGAACGTCAATTGATAACTATGACGCCTGGGTAAACCGTGACCGTAAACAGAGGTGACCGTGAATTCCACAAACAAAACGGGATTCTGACCTCGAAATAATTTGCAAAAGAAACAATTTGGGTGTTGTATATTAGGAAATGATTAATGGAAAATAACTATTTAAAATAGATCCAGATAACAGAAAAAACAATATGTAAAAAATTTCAACTTTTATTGGTAAAAAATTAACCCAGTTGTGTTAAAAATAGGAAAACATATTTTTTTGGTAAAAAAATGCGACAGTACTATTTCTTATGTTGAATGAACACTGTTTACCAAAGTTGTGTATTTTTTACCACAATATATTTTGCAAACAATTGATTACAATAAAAATACATTAAACTTGTGTAAGATTTTCAATTATAGTGTGACTTCACGTTGTTGGTAATAAAAAACACGCGGTCGGTGTGTACGTATGTGTGTGTAATGTATACATGTTATTGTGTAATGAAACATCATGGCCGGGCCCCATTGGCGTTGCAGGTTTGAAGCTGAAGCAGGCTGTCGCCTCCGGAACGTGAGGAAACCGGAAATTGCACGGCGGCCCTTTTGCTTACTAGTATTCACAAAATTTAGATATCGTTAATACTACTTCAAGATTTTGCCCGCTTACTACCACCCTTCTGAGCTGCAACTGACTTGGTACGCTCCCAAGTGATGGATGGGGGGGGATGGGGCGGCGGGGGGGAGGGGGGGGGGGGGGGGGGAAGTACCCCTGGGGGATCTGGGGGGGGGGGGGAGTAGTAAGCAAAAACATGCTAGTATGGCGCGGCGGATACAACAGGAAATTGGATGTTGCCTCCGTAACCAATAGATAGCCTCATCCACTCTTTTCATTGATACTTAAATGACTACCAACATGCCCAGCATTAGGCTACTTCAAAGTGAGTCATATCAGCAAAGGGGGAGGGGAATTTCAAGTTTTACCAAAAACATGAAAAGGTTAGGAGTATCTACAATTTCCATGCGGTTTGGGCTTTACATGATGGGGAAATTACTATTTTTTACACAGACCGTTGATGTGTTTGAGTAAAATTGAAAAATTATAAATTTCCACCCTATATATGTATTTTCACTCTTCCTTAGCTTACGGACATAAATAATGCGAATGTTGGTACTTATGTTGATACAATGGAAAGAGAACGACAAAGTGATCTGTGGTACCAAATTTATAAGGGAATGGATGTGTAAAAAGAAAATCCACAGGGGGTGGTTACCCCCCAGAGAAAAGTGTTGTTTACAAAAAATTGCTAGGTAGACGAGAGGTAAGTTAAAGTCCAACTCAGAGAGTGTCCTGAGGAGGGGGCCTTCAATTACCAAAAAAATCGTGTTTTTTGGCATGTTTACTATAATGCTTGTCCACTACTACTCACTGTGTGAAATTAATAAGCTTAAAGACACTATCGTGATTTGAAATATTTGAAATTTGCAGGATAGCTAAAAAGTGAAGGAGTAAGTCTGTAGAATTTCTCATAAGTTACCTTTTGATTGTAAGGAATTAGAATTGACAGAAAAGGAAGAAAACAGGCAAGTGTTTCCAAGATACGATTCTCCATTCAATTACGTGTTGTAGTATAAGGTGTCGAACGTCAGTATAACTACAATTCCCGTTCTGTTCCTGATAGGTTTGATTCTGGTCTTATAATTTGGCAGGTATGTTAGGTACCTGTTGTACTTGTTACAACATGCAAAATCGATTTTTGATGATGTTTTCGGTTTACTTTAGCCAAATCAATGATAGCGTCTTTAATTCGATTCTTCTATAGAAAATCACAACTTTGTCCTTAAAACTTCCGGATCCGGAAATTTTTGTTAAACCCAGTATCCTATGGGACGTAATACTACACAGTATCAGCGTGTGTTTATAAGTTGGGAATTCTCCGGTTATATATACCTTATCTGTTTATCCGCAGATTTGATTAGGAGCTAATTGGTTGGAATGTGTATTATCCGTAAATTCAGCTGTTTATAGTAAGCGAGATACGTATACACGAATCCCGACGGGGAAGCCTCGATCAGGGACACCCTCTACGTCGCAGCCATTTACTGGAGGGGCATCCGGGCCACCAAACACACAGTACACCCACGCCGCATATTGCTTATAATAACGAACGAAATAATAAGCCAAATAGATTAATAGAATGTTAAAATTCCTACCTTTTTTTGCAATTGTTAACAAATTTCACCGTTTAATTCCATGGATTTATGAAGGATAGGATGATGTCAGGGGATGGCCAAAACTGGATTCCAGGCCAAGGTCGTACTGTTGTTGTAAAAAAATGAAGGTTATCTAGCCCACTTTGACGGAGCTGAGAACATGAACGCAGTGTATGGTCGTAGAAGTTAAGTCGTTAAACAACGTAGTAACCTTGAACAAGCCGCGCGTGAGAACAAATAGATTTTTCGTAAAATTCAAAGCATCCAGACACAAAATAAGTCAACAATAGAATGTATGATATATTCCGTGTAAGTGAAAAACGTGAATAGTTCCCAAAGAGAAAAGACCGATCGTATGTGTTGAAAAAAGTTGACACTTCCGATGCGGGTTGTTGGTGTTTTAGAAAGCACACTTCCGTGCCCATGTGATCGATTTCGGAGATCTTAACAAAATTAGTCTCGTTGGTGCCTGAATGTGCTACGCCTGGACTCTCAGTACACGTGAAAAATGACCGGCGAGTTACCATGTGGTATTTAGGACTGAAAATGGATACGATGATTGTTTCATTGGTGTCCTTAGCGAGTGAATTCGCACGCAGTTCGTTTCCATGTTGTAACTTTTTTATCGCTATTTGTGCAGCCAGAATTACATGTTTTTCCTGGCCGCCCATAATACATATAACAAATGGAAACAGTGAAAATAGTGTTGGTTTTTGCCCGCAGAACTGAATCAAAATTATCGCTTCTTTGTGGTAACGTACAACGTAAACGCGCGGTATAACGAGAAATGCAAAAGATGCCCCCCAGTCATGGCGGAAGATCGGAAGGATGGTGTGATGAGTTGGAAGTGCGCCGCCCACGGCGTAGGGGCGCTATGTCGCCGTCGGATTCGTGTATATGAGCACATATACGGGATATCATGTGACCTGGGTCACCGCGCAAAGCATTTGTGATCACGTTCTTTTCCTCGTAAAAATCCATTTGATAGTATCAACTTGCAGTGTTCTTTTGACCATTGTTAATTATAATTAATGACAAACTCCATTCGCTCTCATAAGGTCAAGAAAACATGAGCTGATGTATTATGCAAGCTCTTGAGACTCCGGCTCACTGTGTCATTGGAAATTTTTTACCAAAAACTTGGTAGTGATGGGGACATCAACATATCACATTAAGAGGGCAAAATTGATATCGGTCTGTACCAACTCAAATGGGGCCAAAAAACAGACTTTTTGGTGTCACACAAAATTCTCCGCCGAAAACTGGGAAAACCACTTTCCCATAATATTTAATTGCTGAAATACAGAAATTAAACGTTACTCCAGTACGATTTAAGGGGCAAAATAGTTTGAAAAAAAACACGTCATGGACGATTTGATTTTTTTTCACCAAAATATGCGGAAACGATAATCAGTGCAATGCATTAAATTGTGGGCACAAAAATCATTGAAAACATGGTGTACGAAAAACAAAAATGTTGAGTCCCTGGGACTACCCTTCTATAAATATGTATATATAATTTCAAATTTTTCAGTATGTCCTCCCTCCCCTGCCGCTAGTATTTGTCCTATCATCTGCGGCAAGTAGGCCACTTCTTTTTTAATTACTACCTTTATCTTAGCAATGAGCGAGCTGTTAAGGCTGCTGCAGTGAGGTACGATTTTCCCCTTACAACTTACGGTGTATACGGTATACAAGTATGCTCCGGTCCAATGGTTTATAGTGGCTAGATATACCGGATATATACTCCATATCCATGATGGATATTTTTTCCGCATAATGCTTATACGCTTTGGACTAGATACCGTATATGTCTGGTTTATAGGGCTTGGCCGAATTACCCGGTAATTTATATTTATACCTGCTAAGCATCTCGGCTACCATT
>JAMKCH010068130.1:0-11052 GCA_023653785.1 Ophioderma brevispina
ATTCATTCATTCACTCACCCATTCACTCACTCATTTGCTCGCTCACTCACACTCACTCACTCACTCATTCACTCACTCACTCACACATTTATTCATTCATTCATTCACTCACTCACTCCTCACTCACTCACACATTCACTCACTTATTTGCTCTCTCGCTCACTCACTCACTCATTCACTCATTCACTCATTCACTCATGCACTCACTCACTCACTTATTTGCTTGCTCGCTCGCTCACTTACGACCACTCACCCACGCACTCATTCACTCACTTACCCATTCACTCATTCACTCACTCGCTCGCTCACTCACTCACTCACTCACTCGCTGGCTCGCTCACACACCCATGCACACACACACACTCACTCACTCACTCACCCACACACTCATTCACTCTTTTACCTACTCACTCACTCACTCACTCACTCATTCTCTCATTCACTCACTCATTCATCACTCACTTACTCACAGGGGGATGATAGAGAGGCAGGGTTCAGTCCTCTTTGTACCTCACTCACTTACCCACGACTCACTCACTCGCCCGCTCCCACACTCACCCACTCGCCCACTCGCACACTCACCCACTCACCCACTCACCCACTCACTCACCCACTCACCCACTCACCCACTCACTCACTCACTCACTCACTCACTCACTCACTCATACACAATATTGCTTGTTAAGAGTTTCTGAAAATATTTGTGTTGTTTTTCCTAATTATTATTTTGGCCCGATATGCCGATTTATCAATAATTTTCGAATTGTGTACGCTATCACTTTGGTCATTATATTGTTTTTTTTCTTGGAAGTTGTTATGCTCATTCATGCGAAATTCCTCATACAGTTATATTTGTAAGTTTCTATGCTACTAAAACAACAATTAATTTGTGGATTTAATATTGAAGGTATTTGGCTATTTATTCGAGCTTATTTCATTTACGATTGGTTGGGTTTAAATTGGCAAAGTTTTGTTTTTATTTTTTCCCCTTAAAGGTTGATGTTATTGCTATTGATTAACGGTGTTATGTTATTTTAACTTTATAATTCACGTGTTAAGCTCAAATACTAATTTAGTGTGCACTATTTTTAAACTTGGCTTGTCATTGTCAGGTTAATAGCTAATTCGCGCTGTTTTTGTTTAAACGGGCGTGTTATGGTTGCATTTTAAGACTACCTTTGCTTTGAGGCGGCACCATTAATGTGTCTTAACAGGTGACAAGCCCAATTAAGGAATAGTGTTATTATTTTTTCTCCAATTTTATTTCAGACAGAACTATGCGTACTTGGCTATTGGGAGATAGTATCATATTGTGTTCAGGCAAACAGACGCCTCAGTTGCATGGTGGTGGAACATGTGTATGGAGTGGTTTACTTGCGGTAAAATGTTAAACTTAAGGATAAGGTTAGGGAAGTTCATGTATAAGTCGCAGTTTCCATCAAATTTCATAATTCATTTTTGGACCATTGGCATCTTTAATGAAAAAAAGGAAGGATATTATAGAGGTTGCGTAAGCAGTCAAATAGCTACTTTCCTTTCCAGTATAATTTGGTCAGTCTTTCTGATGAGACTGGGATACAACTTTGAGGAAAGAAAGTGACAGGGATATGGTGTACTATGAACTTCAAGTAGCATGTAGAGTCAATACTCATCACACATTCACTCTCTTTTAGAGTAAATAGTGAGCAATACACAGCTGTTTGACCACTTGCAATCTGTCTCTTTTATTTTAGTGCAATTTTAAACAATGGCGCCACAATTTTGACAACTGGTATAAGTAGGGACATGCAAGACCTACTACCTCTGCTCCGCAAGATTCATAAAAATCGTTTGCGGGAATCTTGCCATATAGACCTACAAAGGTCATAATTTGCATGTTATAGCGCCCTCTATATGCTTATTTCCCATAGAAAGGCGTATAAACTAGATTTTGATGGAATTCATATTTGCCCGCAATGGATTTTCATCAAATTAACACCGTGGCATAAATTTTAAACAATTCGGAGTTTTCAAAGTGTGTCGCCGTTGATATTTTTTATTTTTATTTGTTTTGTCATAATAATGAGACAGTTTCAAACAAGCTGGAATATTAAAGGGATAACGCTTATAAGTTTAGGTAACTCAATGTAATTCACTCGATATTTTGCCAAACATTCATGTAGGTGTAGTGCTGGTCGTATGCTTCATTGCACTCATCAAAAAAATATACATCTGTAAAAAAATAAAATAAAATGGGGTCTGCCCTCATTTTCAGACGTTTGTTTAAGCTTATGTTTTACGTTAAAACACATAAACGCACCGAATTTTGCACTTTCCATGGTAGATATAGAGAGGGTCATATCCATGCGGTTGCATCATCCAATCAATCAATCAATCAATCCAATCAATCAACGTTATTTCAATATCATACAATCATCCACAATTGGGGTCTGCTGAATTTCAGGCAACATGATTTCAAAGCTCTGATTGTTTCATTAACATGACCAATTCGTTTATTTCCTTTTGATACATTGGGACAAGGATCATGCCGTTTGGTTTAATAGAATTCAACATTAAAACGGGGGGGGGGGGGGGGGGTTGGCGAGTCCTAACATTCATGCCAGGAACTCGTTGGGAGGATAGAGTGTGCGAGTGTGATTTGGTAAAATAAAATTAATCCGTTCATTATAGCATTAGGTATTATATTAAGCTGAACATATTAAATATTTATATTCTTTGATATTTTTATTTAGAAAGTCAACTTCTGAGAATTCTATTTACAGAACTGATAACATTTAGATGTTAATCGGTTTAACTCTCTCAGGTATTCCCTTGTGAGGAGGCTCACGTACCTAGTGTGAGTTCAAGCTGGCTACATACAATTTTATTTTAATCTGATAACTTTCACAGGAATTCCCCTGTGCGGAGGTTACGAACCTTGGTGAGTCCAAGCTGGCTACAAACAAAATATTTAATAATAATAATAATGTATATTTAAGGCTCTTGGTAGGTTCAGCTTTTAGCTATTCCGCTTAATGCTTAGGGTAGCTCGCGCCGTTGTCATATGAGTAATTCACCCATGCTTTTATTCAATGCTTGCTTATTTTGCTTAATGCTAGGTAGCTCGCCTTTATTAATATTGCGTAATTCACACATGCTTTATTCATTGCTGCTTATTTGTTTTGCTAAATTTTAGTAGGTTCCCTAAAAAGGTAGTGGGAAACTCTTCCCTTAGTTACGTTGCCTGTTGCTTGTTATTTGCTTGCCTAAATTCTTAGGACGCTCCTTAAGGGGTTTGACGTAATAGTGATCTACTCGATAAAATTTTCCAGAATCCAATATGTTATTTACAATGGAGGTTGTGCTGATTAAGAATGAATAAAAAAGGGGGTTCACGACTTTGATGTGAGCTATGCCCAAACCTAAAAAGGTATGTGTCACTTTTTAAACCACGAAAGTCTAGGGAAAAGTCCAAAATTTGACGTTTGATCGCCTTCCAAATAAAAACTTCCTCGATAAAATTTTGTAATTTCTAAATTATGTTGAGGGGGGGTTTCCGGGAGTCCGTTCTTTAGATATTATTGAATAATAAACTGACGGCCACCGACATACTTTTTCCATTACATGCCGAACTCGCACTGAATTTGACAAATTTTTTCAAAGGGGCGTCTTGTGTGCGGGCAAGAATAAATCCCTGCGCCCATTCGGTGTTTGCAGCAACGCGGGATACGGCAGGGGACGTAGAGGTGCGCGATTTTTAAATAAACGCCAAAACAACAAAGCACAGTTACCCGCGGTTTCTGGGCCAGGATACTAGCACCTCAAAAAAAAACTTTAAAAATTCTTACCATTGTTCCTGGGGCTGGGCTCCAAAAGAAGGCTTGAGGTGTAAAGCAGCTGGCGCGTAAACAAATCACATCCGTCAAAACCCCTTAAGACTCGGTTCTGGTAAGTCACCAGCCGCGGGGCCTATGATAGATTTTACGTTGCTTATCCTTGCTATATATATAGGCCTATATAGCTTTGTGCTTTGCTGAAGCCTTAGACGTTATGATAAATTATGAAATAAATGATCATTACAGTACATTGTACTAGATTGAATGCGCAATAAAGTTTGATCTTGATGGCTGACAACATGGCAATAAAAAAGTTGTGCTGCATGTTTATTCCTGTTGTTAAGGTAATATGAACTGGGACAGCCACTATGCAAATTACCAGCCTTGCCAACGAGCCTGACACAATGATAATTTGGATTTTTTCAGATACATTTGTGGCACACTGCTTGATATATAACCCATAATAATAATTTCGGATTTGACGCAATAATTATTATATACTATATAATACTGGCTTTTTACAAGCGGAATTCCTAAAGATCCACGGCGCTTTGGCCTATTATTATTACGATACGCCGTACGCTGCGTCAAGAAATCGTGAACATCAGTTCGCTTCACCAAGGGGGGCAAGAGCCGGCCAAGCGCACAATCCGTTCAGCACGTAGATTGTAATGTTCCCCTAACAGCTACCCTAATATCGCTTGGTCACGAGGCAATTGAGATAAAGTACCTTGCCCAGTGCACAACACATTGGCCGCAGCGGGGGTCGAACCCAAAACCGTGGATCGTGAGTCGGTCGTCTTAGCCACTGGACCACATGTGCCCATTTAAAGGGGCATTTCGTGATCACGGCCCCTCGGCCCCCCCCCCTCCCCCCAACTTACCTTTAAAGAGTTGAGATTGTTTATATTAGTAACTGCAGATTGGTGAAACAATCGTGCATTTTTGGGTAAAGTACCAATTCGGCACAGATGTTAGTGAATTAACCCAGTGAACAATTTGGATATAGACCCAAAATTATTGGTTTGCCAAAATGGCCGCAAGAGAGGCAAAATAACAATAAATTTCTACTAAACGTGTCGCACGATGGTTTGTCCTATTGTTCTGATAATGCTTGTCTCCATTGCCTCTAACAATTATGCATATGGAGGGACTTGAGTTGTTTTCAAGATGGCCGCCAAATATAAAATGGCTGCCATAACACTAAAAATACCAATAAAGTAGGATAACAGCTGTACATAACAACATCACTATCGGTTTACCTGGAAGTGTGTATATTTTACCTAATTAAACATTCCTGGTGACCTGGATACTCTTGTGATAATTTTCAAGACAATAAAGACAAATAAAATTAATAATGGTAATCAGTACAACTGTAAAAATTTTGCTGATAAAAACATGTTTAATTGAAAAAATGTCTCGCATCTGCTTTACCTGTATTAATTGGATATATATAGTGCTATATCTGTTGGTTTGACTTATCAAAGTGTTACTAAGTGTTGACCTGCCATTTCGATCCTAGCAGGATTCTCTTCATCAAAGACCCTTCACTCACTCACAGCAGGACGGCCTGGAAGACTATAAACGTGAAACAAAACCGCCAAAGAACCAGCCTCATCGGCAGAATTTCCACCATCGACGTCCAGTGATTGCCAACCATCATCCGCTGACACTCCTCCCGCAATGGTCGTTTCAAAGAACCTGATAAAAGATACAGCCGCTTCTGTTAAAAATAGATCACAAACTTTGTCTGCGCCCCCGGCGTGGATGGGTCATTTTCAACATCCTTCTCACTACATGAGCTTACCTCTGCTATCAGCGAACTAAAGAGTGGAAAGGCCCAGGGGCCTGATAACATACCAGCGGAGTTCCTGATGCAATGCGGCCACGGTGATATTGAACGGTGTATTGCTTACCAACCAGTACCTTACCAAGATCTGGAGGAGGGCTTCTATCATCGCACGGCCCCAAACCAAACAAGCCTGTCGACAACCCTAAGAACTACCGTCCAATATCCTACGATGTGTTTCCTTCAAACTCCTTGAGAGGATGGTCCTGGCCCGGCTAGAGCCCCGTCGTCGAGCCCCGTCTGCCTGGAGATCAAGCAGAATTCGCCGGGACGGAAGCGAGCAAGCACTGTCACCAGATGTCCAAAACTCAAATTATATTGAGGAAGGGGAAAAGCCTTGAAAAGCGTCGTAAGGCGGCGTTCATCTGGGCATTACGAGCATACGTACTGCTGCAGGAAACACAAAAATCGACAGTCAGAAAGTAGCAGATTGATTTCCTTTTTCAGGCGGAACATCTTGGAATTTCAAAATGGCCGCCATTTTCAACTATTTTGCTCTATATCTGGATTGGAGCAACATAGAAGGTCAGTTGGCAGCCAATACCCAGTTTGTGATTGTCAGGACAACCAAATATTACATCCGAAAAGTCACAGATTGTTCCCTTCTGCGGCCATCTGGAATTTCAAAATGGCCTCCATTTTTAATAATATACTTTGCCCCAATATCTGTGAACTATGTGAGCAACATAAAAGTCTCCATTTGGTGTGGCCAATAAAACATGTTTGTGACTGTTCAAGGAGGAACACATTTAGTTACATTCAGAAAGTAGTAGATTGTTTCCGTCAGGTGGCCATCTTGAAATTTCAAAATGGTTGCAGAACGGTCTAAGGCGCTGAAACGTCGGCAGAGTATAAGAACGACCGAACGGCCCTGGTTCGAGACCCGTGAGGAGTCAGGTTCTTGGTCATACCATCAATGTTGTCGAAATTGCATAATTGCGCAGAATTGTGTGATTATGGAATTCTACCGCGCTCCCACCCATTGCATAGGAATGTAAGGTACAGTTGTGTGCAGTGGGTGTACGGCGCCTCATGGTTCGGATAGTTATGTTGGTCCTTGTGTGTAAGAGGAGTAAATCCTGAGCACGTAAAAAGTTGCAGACCTCATCGATAACAGTAGGGGATCATTCCGGGCGGTTACCTGCACTCATTACTATAGGTACCAGAGTCCCTTCCAACCTGCACTGGACCAGCGTGGAAGGGTAGGCCTTGATCTAAAATGGTAACATGTTGAAGCCTTTGCTTTGCAGTGGACTGACATAGCTGATGACGAATGGATGAACTTCGCCCAATATCTGGACTTATGAGCAACATAAAAGTCTCAATTTGGTGTCAATACCCATGTTTGTGATGTTATTGATATTGATGTTGTGGCAGAGTGTCACCGTGAAAGACAAAGGCTAAGGGACCATCCCCAACAGAAAAGGGTGCTGGATACCTGGCGAACCCCAGCTACTATTTAGCTTATTGACAAGCTGAATTGTTTACAACGTAGCACCAGGGTTAAAGCCCCGGATTTGAAGTCTGTGCTTCCTGAGTCAACATTGGTCTCTACCAATGCAGCGTAAACACCCTCCTAGAGATCCCATGAAACAATTGACTGGAGAAAGGTAGTGGGAGATACAAAGCTTTGTGAGCAGTATACTGTAGCAGTACATAACAGGTTCAACACTCTTGTTGATGAGCTTGAAGATTAGAACCCCATCACGGAAAATGAAGCCGTCATTTCAGCCAACAAAAGTAGCACTGGAGATGCTTCCTAGGAGAAAGAAGACTACTGCCTTTACCTCAAATGACAAAGTCATCAAAGCCAGAGAAAAACTGAAATCTGCAGTCAAGAAGCACCATACTAAATCCGCCAGAAGGTCCAAGCAGAACCTTGACGTCACTAAGGCTGCACTTGATGATGCTTACACCATGGTGCTTGAGGAGCAGGTTAAATCCAAGGCTGAAGCATGCTGCCTGGGAGGCACTGAGGGAGCTGACTGAGAAGAAAACTACCCCACCTATTAGAAAAGCTGAAAGAACTGAAGAGCACCTCGACACATGGTTTCAGCAATTAGTTCTCTACTTGGCAAACCAGTTCAGAATAGCACTAACCTTGATTAACCTTTCTTCACTCACAAGATAGCAGATGCCCTTCCTATCAAGACTCCACCTTTTACTATAAATGAGCTTCTGATTTGCCTGAAGAAACTGAACAACACCAAGACGCCTGGTCCCGATAACAATCCTGCAGTAGTCAGGAAGAATCCACCTTTTCATGATCAACTGTTGGAGGAATTTTGTAACAACACCTACATGGGAAACACTCCTCTACCAAAGAAAGGTGACCTCCAACAACCCCAAAACTACAGAGGAATCACACTGTCACACTAGTCTCTAAGATTTGCAACTCAATGCTGCTCAACAGAATCGTTTCTCACATAGATCCCCATTCTCAGACGAAACCATAATGATTTTCGTAAAGGCAGATAAACACTACCTCAGATGCCTGCCCCCAGAAGGATAATAGAAGAGTTGAGAATTTGCAAGAGAAAAGCATTGTGTTTGTAGATATTTCCAAGGCTTTTGACAGTGTCAACAGATGTAATGCTGCATATTCTTACCACCTATGGTGTACCAGATGAGACTGTCAAGGCAATTGCCATCATGTATGATAACCCATCTAGCTTTGTGCAGACCATGGATGGGCCTACAAAGGAGTTCCTAACAACTACTGGAATCCTCCAAGGAGATACTCTTGATCCCTATCTCTTTGTAATCGTGGTCGATTACATCCTCAGACAGTCTCGACATCATGAATGACAAGGGACTCGCCATCAAACCCAAGCGTTCTAGATGTCACCAAAGTCAGCATCACATACCTTGACTATGCAGATGATCTAGCTCTAACAATCGATCTGATATGTGGTGGACAAGATCTACTAATATTACTTGAGAATGCTGCAAACAAAGTCGGCCTATATCTAAATGCCAAGAAGACGGAATATATGACCGTCAATGAGGAAGATAATCATCAACCTATCTGCACTACAGACGGTACTCAACTCAAAGAGGTCAGGGACTTCAAGTATCTGGGTTCCTATGTTGCCGTGAGCAAGAAGACTTCCTGTCATGCAAAGGACAAGCTTGGAATGCCTGCAATAAACTACACCACCTATGGCAATCTGGTATCTCCAATTCAACCAAGCTGAAGTTCTTTAGAGCCTGTGAAGAGAGCATCCTGTTATGGATCTGAGATCTGGACCATGAAGAAAGAGTTACAGGATAAACTGGATGGCACCTAACACCAGGCTTCTTATGCGAGTACACAACATATCCTGGCGTGAGCATATGACTAAAGCACAGATATGTGGAGATATCCGTCCAAACTCATCTTCAGAAGTGCAAATAGAGAGCAAAATATGTTTAAAATGGCGGCCATTTTGAAATTCAAGATGACCTCCTGAAGGAAACTATCTGCGACTTTCTGGATGTGATAGTTGTGTTCCTTGACATCACAAACATTGGTATTGCCACCAATTTGAGCCTTCTATGTTGCTCAGAAGTCCAGATAAAGAGCAAAATATTTTGAAAATGGCAGCCATTTTGAAAACCAAGATGGCCGCCAAACGGAAGGGATAAAAAATGGTAACAATTTGATTTGGATTCCTAGGACCATTATCTACATTTTAAGACCCAAAATTCAAATTGTAGCAAAAAAGCCAACAAATCTCAAACCATCACCACAAACGGCCCATACTAGAGATGTGGGTCTCACCCCCCCCCTTAACTTTTGGGGTCACTAAATTTTAAAAGCCGATATGGTTTTTTTGGCAAGATGATGGCGTTTCCACTGATTCAGATATCGAGCCCGACTGCGAAACATAATGCGTTAAACCTCATGAACGTAAGAGTCAAGTACACCTCCTTACCCAGAGGGTGTTTTGAATCAATCCCAAAATGCTTTGCAATATGCTATATCGTAACTGTACTAAAAGATTGTCAGTATAGGGATAAAATGTGTTTAAAAGTTTAAGAACTACATACTTTTCATATAATCCGAAAAATCCCCTAATTACTAACTAGTCGAGGACAGAATTAGCCGACGAATTGCGCGTATGTCACGGTTTGTCACTCGGGCGCGGCGCGCACTGTGATTGGTTTGAAATGTTAATATGCGGGGGATGTTTCGAACAAATATGATTTAAAATGACAAAACCTCCCCTATTTGAGTCTGATTTTCGACGTACGGACCAATAAGTTCACGTAATAAACTTTCTGTTTTAACTAATTCTTTAATTCACAGAATTCTTCACGTCTACATTTGTTCTCACAACCCGTTCAAATTACGAGTCAGACGCGCAATTGTCGCCGTTATTCTGTCCCCGACTTTATGTGCTTTGGTGGCTAAACATGTAAAAAGTAGGGATTTTATGTGTTACGAATCGATTTTTGTGGGATCACATGACCTGCCGAAACTGATGTATTGTAGGATTGACTCAATACATCCTCTGCATCTTGCCCAAGGGTTATGCGTACCTGTGTCACTTGTTCTGTATTGAAATTTGTAGCCGTGGTCTAACGTCTGAAATCAATTTTCAAAATTAGCAAGAGGCAAGTGAAGACCCTGAAATAGGATCTCAGCCAGCTTGCTCTCCTTTCCAGCTATACCATTTAGAACGCGCGTCATAGCCCTTCTTGGGAAAATTGCCCGTGTTGAGCTTCATTCTCATAACCCAGGTATTTATAACCAAAGTATTTTCTATCTCCAGTATGTGTGTGTGTGTGTGTGTGCGTGTGTGCGTGCGCGAGCGTGTAGGCCCCTATGTGTGTCACTGTGTGTGTGTGTGTGTGTGTGTGTGTGTGCGTGTGCGTGCGTGCATGTGTCGGGGGGGGGCAATGGAAAGAGGTACGGGTATGTGCGGCCCTTAATCGCCCCATTTCGCGTCTCTCCAGCAGTTCCCAAGACCCCCAGCCCGGACCCCCAGTTGAAGCATAATTCAGTTCTTAAGGTCCCCTTTTCAGAAAATTTTTGCCTCAGAAGCTGAATTTTAGCCAAAGCTCCCAAGCCTGCAAATTTTGCAAAATTTCAGTTCCCAAGCCCCTACTTTCGGAGACAGTTCACAAGCCCCCAAGTTCGGAAATCGGGGCCGCACATCCCTACCTGAAAAACAATTGAGTGCCCCCCCCCCCCGGTATGGTATGTGTGTGCGTGTTGTGTGTGCGTGTTTTAATTGTTTTTATGCTTGAAATATCTAATTTTGTATTGTCTATACCCTGCCTGTGTTTGGGATTTCCCAAACCGTGTCCTGGGTTTTCTGTACATTCTTTGGTTGTTTTTATGAATAAAGAATGATTGAATATATTGCAGCTGGGATATTCCACTAACCCCGACGGATTTTG
>JAMKCH010068133.1:0-47675 GCA_023653785.1 Ophioderma brevispina
TCGCACTGCTATCAATACGTGTTAATGTGAAGAACTAAAAGCGGACTTGGCAAGCCACTATAGTGATGTATAAAATTAATAGTGGTCAACAAAAATGTCCAGATATTTGCTCATAACATCCCTAAAAATGTAGCTTTTTCAACACCAAAATCTAGACCCCTTCCAGTAAAATCTGGGTTCTAGGCAATATGGTTGTAGCGGGTGAGTCGGGTGACCAGAGGACAGCAATCACAATGCTGAAGGCATGATGATTGAATGCTTGTCTTTCCACGGCTCCAAAAGACTCTGACTGAAAGCTAACTTCACAGGTTTATTCACCAGAGTTATTTTTTCCTTGATCTTCCCCAGAGACCTATTGTCGGATTTCTTAGAAAAAAGACAGCTTTGGAGGCCCAACAGAAAGACTGGAAAAAAAAAACAAGGTAAAGTCTGTTAAACACTGGCCAAAATCACTTCTTGATTGTTAGAAATCCACAAAAAAAGTGGGTTGTATTAGGGAGGAAAATTTAATCTAAAAGTAAATCAAGCCTACATCCATTCTACAAAAAAGGCAACCATAACTTCTTCTATCACACTGGTGAAAATAGAATCAATATTTGGAGTGTTTTAACCAAAGCAGGGAGCATAGTAGATTTACAGATTCAGCCATGATGCACAGTGGTTATCAGGAAATCAAACAAGAGCCACTGCTCATGTAGCAAGGGGGAGATTTTGAAGGCATCATGACTGGCGTGGTTGGGTTGTGATATTAATTTTGTTCGCCAAAGGCACTGGTACCTGCAAGCATAGTGGTATAGTGGTGTGGTCCTCAAATATTGATTGTTTGAAACCCAGGTAATGCAGCTGCATCTAGCAAGAAAATAGTGGAAACAACTGGTAAAAATAAGCTACGTTTCTCTTGAGTTAAGAACTTACAAGTCCTCCCATCACTCCAATTTTTTTTTAGAGTGGGGACCAGTACCGAACGGAACCTGCATACAGTCTGAATTTTGTCCATTTAGACGAAACTTACGCCTTCTTTATTTACATTTAGATCCTATCTTGGGTCTAAGAAAATAAAAAACAATTGGGAAGTTAAAATATGCATACCGCACCCATAGCATCATACTAGAGAGTTACAATTTATAACCGAAATGATGTAAAATACAACCATTCCTTTGGTTTCATTAATTGTGAAATACGGAAAGTACGTGTTGAAATGCTACTTGTCACACACGACTTTGATCTTAATCTAGCTTAGATAAAAAAAAAATTTTCAGAGTGACTTTATCCACATCGACCTTGTTTGAATTTCGGGGGTTGGCTCTGAATAGTTGACTAGTTACGAGTGGTAACATTGATGTCACTCATAATCAAACAGCATATCAATAGTCTGACAATGTAAAATTAAACCATTCGAAGGGGATACCAACCAGAAACTTTTGAACAAAGACAATACCATAAAATTAATTATAGGCCTAAAAGCGCGGGATAAAAACAAAATACCCCAAAATCGAAATCTAACTTTTAAAAACACAATGTCTTGTATGTTGATAAAGAGGCATTGCAGCTAGCAAGCGCTCGTTTCTGGACTCCATGTGCGGGTCCTTCATCAGTGCACTGCTGGGGGTGGATGGATCACTTACCCATGCTCGTCTTTCATAAGCATAGAAACATAAATGGGTATACTTGGTATGGCTACTGCCTCCCGGAGATGTAAGCCCAACATTCGTACCTGCACCGGGTAGCTAACTTGCTAAACCTGAGTAGTAACAGTGCAATTCCCAAATTTCGTCCTACACCTAGTCATTAGCTAACTTGCTAACCGGGGCAAATCGTATTGCCCTGTCACATGTTAACGACCCGTGGACACGGTTAGATTTTAACCGTAAGAAATGACACTCATACATGTGGTGACAAACTCACAGAATATTATGTGGAGTTTTTGGCGGCTCTGAAAGGGCTGTTTGGTTTTTGTGCGGTTTAAAACTTACCAATTAGGCCAACTGGAAACTATATTAAGTTATTTCAATAATTTAAATTACCTTTGCCGCTAAAAACATTACTCCCCTAAAAGTACTATAAACAGAAACTGTGCGGCGACCCGACAGTAATGCCATTGCTTCAGTTTCCAATGCAGACGGCAAAGAAGTTATTTACCAAAGCCCCTACTCTCATTTCAAATCATACCGCTCCTGAAGAGCAGGTCAACTGGGTCATTATTGTTCGTATGCTTGGCTCTGGTGTAAGGATACTTGGACACTAGTTTGGCCGATGAATGCATTCTCGCCTTTGATTCTCGGCCAATTCGGAGACACTTTAACTTGATGTGGCATAATGAACGAGAGACTTCAAATGTGATCCACGATCCGCGTGGCTTGGATGGTTTGTATCAAAATCAAAAACCAATCCCGATTTTTATTTAAATTAGGGCGTTTGTTGATTTGCACACCCGTCGCAGTTAGTAGCGGGTCAGTTTACATTGCTAGTATGCATGGTGATTTGTTATTTCTTTGTAGCATAGGGGAATGGTCCAATACAATTTACAAAAAATTAAAGTAAAACAAATGAATAAAATTCACTTCCAATTGTGTCTTTTGTATACCAGTGCTGCCTCTACCAAGAATTTATGTTGGAGAAGGGGTCTTGTGCCCCAAAATCGCGTAAGAAAAATACGTTCCCCAGAGCTTCACTGGAGCTACGCTAAAATTGGCTTCGGGTCGGTTCAAATTTTGGATTATTTTCAGGAAATGGGACTTACCTCCCCCCCCCCCCCCCCCCCCCCTGTTACCATTCTATGTGTACCTAATCGTATCTGTACGGCAAATTTGGGCGGATTGCAAGAAATTCGCAATTTGCATTTTCTGTCCGAAACACGGAAAATTACAGCCAGTGGCATGTGGGACCGTGGGAAAAAGCATGTAGCTACCTAACCACAAAAACAGCAAGATCCGCAGCAAACTCCAATTTTGTGGAATACGCTATCTGGTGAGAAACATGAATAAACAGAAGGTGCTGTGAAAACAGGAAATGCACCTTTAATGGGAAAATATGTGTGAACCATATCCTTCCCCCCCCCAAACTGATTGGTTTGTGACTGGCCATTGTTTTGACTGGCTATTGTTTGGACCTGGCTATTGGTTTTGATGGCTATTGGTTTTGACTGCTATTGGCTTGAAAGTCTGACTCAGAGATTTCGATATATATTCGCTCCTGTCCCTACGTCTTCTTGCCTTCCTCACCTGTCATTCTATTCCTTTTTCCGCTCTCCCTTGGCTAATATTCAGTTTCTTCCTTTCTTTGTGTTGTAATATATGAAAAAAAAATAGTGAAACTAGAACTAAAGATAGTAGCCTAAAATGCACAATCTGACATTTGAGCGAATCGCATTTTTCATTTTGGATGCGTAACATGAGGGTAGTCTTACGTCCCATAGGATACGTTGTATAACAAAAATTCCGGGATCAGGAATTATAACAAATTTGTGATTTTCATAGGAAGGAATTCGATTAAGTTAGCAATTCATACAGTGATTAGTATATGGACAAGCATTATTGGACATGCAAAAAAACACGATATTTTTGGAAATCTGAGGGCGCCTCCTCAGGAAATCTCTGAGTCGGCCTTACCTTTAATATATGATTATATAACCAATCAAAAACTGAACATGCATAACAAGAGCGGCTAGATAGACACAGTTGTGTTAGCAAACATGGGTAGCATGTTCCCTGTATCCCTTGAACTTTGACTTATGCATTGAGATACCCAAAACGCACATGACCAGGGGCGCGGGGGCTATAAGCCCATCAGTTTGGCCTGAGACTGCTTTTGTTCTTGACTTATGGACGGCCCCTACTTTAAAGCATTTGGCCCCTGTAGCCCTTGAACCTTGACTCTGGGATCGAGATCGCAATGTCCATCAGAGGCCCAGGGGCTATCAGTACAATCGCACGTTTGTGCTCAGAGCGGCATGTAATTTCTTAGAGTTTATTTTTGGCGACCCCGACATTTAACTTTTGGCCCCTGTAGCCTTGAACTTTGAGACAGCTGGGATCGCGATACCCAAAAGTCACATCAGGGGCTCAAGGGCTATAAGCCCATCAAGTTTGGGGCTCTGAGGCTACTATGGTTCTTTGAGTTTATGGATTGCTCCCAACAGTTTTAACGTTTGGACCCCCCTGTAAGCCCTTGAACTTCGACCTCTTTTGATCTAGATACCCAAAAGGCACATAGGGACCCAAGGGCTATAAGCCTCCAAGATTTGAGCCCTGAGACCGCTGTGGTTCTTGAGTATAGTGTCCGTTTTAAAACGGCGGTCCTTAAGTAATGTAATTCCCCGTTTCTAAAATTGGGAAGAAAAAAAAATTTGCCGTAAATTTAAACCAGCTTTTGAAAATCTCAAGACTTGGAATAAAACCGAAGGCATTGTTCGGAAAAAAAGATGCAAGCCCGTAGCCGATTCCATGTGTCCACTTTTCCGTGTCTGCGAGCAACCGAAGTACCCGCAAAAACGTTTTCATTTTCTCGCTAGTTCTATAGTTTAGACCCAATTAAATCATTTCAAAACAAAACATAGTATGGACCCCTGATGCAAAATCTCCATAGAACCCCTTCGTTTTCCGGAGATATTTGAGTTGTAGTTTCATTTGCATAAACATTCACTATACGACTGATGACCGTAATCTCGTATCGCGCAGTACTAAATTTAGATAATATCCGTTTGCAGTCTGTGACACAGACATACAACTGTGACCGGACCTCCGTATGTCCGTTGTAAGCCGTCTTACAGGAGGAGAAGGAAACTTAACAGCAGCAAGCACAATGATTTGCATGTTTATACATTTGATTTGTTTATTAATTGCCACTCCTGGCCCAAAGGCCAAATTTTCTGACAATTCACGTAAAACATAAATACATATAAACTATGAAAACTTAAATTGCACAATCCAAGCATTACTAAAAACAAGCCATAAAATATAAGTTACATAAGATCAAAAATGAATTATCTCAGCTAAATTAAATCATAATTAAAATTTCTAAATAACTTTAAAAATTCTAAATATAAAAAGATATAAAAAGTGCATACGATACAGACCCAGAGCCCTGCTCAGCAAGGGCTTTTATCTGTCTGAAATGAAAATGGTGAAGTTACATGTCACCAAAATAGCCCCTGACTCTTAAGCTGGTAACTATTTTTATCGCATTGTCCATGTGAGTGCGCAGCATCATGTACACATTCTCACTTTTAACTTCCTTGGATCCGAAGTTATCCCAAGTGTGTTTTCTTCTTTACATTACAATTGTAAAAAAGGAGCGAAAAGACCAATAAACGAGACAAGAGCTCAAGTGGGCCCCAACCAAGCAGAGATCGCCAAGAAAACTCACATAGCCTCCCTCAGCAAGGAAAATCTCCACACATGAACCGCAAATCACCAAAAACCAAGATCCGCAAAGGTCTTCCTTCCCTTCCCTCCGCACATGGGGCCTAAGGAGGCGGTGGCGATACAAAGGGTCAAGCTGCCTCCACCAAGAAAGAATAAGAGTCAAAGTGAGCAGAATGCAAGGCAACAGAAAAGGCTTCAACAGCAGAGCCAAAGCAGGAATCAGGCTCCAAAGAACTTGAAGAAGAGGCCACAGTAGAGGACAAGAGACAGTGAGTTACATTTTGGGGGGATTTTTATTAACCCTAACCCATCTGAGTAGTCAATGAGAATCATCAAGGGTGCCAATTGATTCTCATTGACTCTCAGACGTCAAAACTATTTACGGAAATGATTCTCATTGATTCTCGGCCGCCTTCCCCGCAGGAGAAGTTTGAAACCAAATATTCCTCATTGGACGTTGAGGCGTCCACGCACGTAAATATGAATTTACGTCGCCATGGTTGTATCCCACGATGCCAACCGCCTACCCGACGTCCCATGGGGTTTTCCCCCACTGTGGGCTATTCGGGCTTCGGGCCCTCTGACTTTATCAGATTGTCAAGGTCCACATTTGCACACCCGGAAAGTAGAGGCGTTCATTCCGTTCATGGTCTCGGACCCTTTGCTGGCAGAAGATGTCTGAAATCAAATGATTCTCATTGATTCTCGTCCGTTATACCGCAGAACCAACCATGATTCTTGCTTACTTTTCTGACATTTTGCCGGCAACGATTTCTGGTTGACTTTCGGCGGACAATTTTACACCAGTTAGTCCTCTGCAGGGAAAACTCTGAGAGTCCCACTCAAACGAAAGCGATGGATTGATTCTCATTGACTCTGGACGTTATAGGGGGAAGCCCCGGTGACGTTGTAAGGGTTAAATAAGGTGCTTGTTCCGAATTGTTGTCTGTGGGCGACTCTTCTTGATCTGGCACTTGCATACACTTGCCAACAAATATCGTAGGACAACAAACTTGTGGTTGTGATTGTAGAAGGATAATTGTATTTACAATACCTATTCACTACTGTGCTAATATGATGGTACATCATTTTATAAAATAAACAGTTTTACTGTTTCGGATGATAAAGAAATGGGATTTGAAGGCTGAAAGTTGGAGACCATGAGAAAAATACAGCATTCCATCCGTTTTCATAATTGATACTTCTTTCGGGTGGTAAGTCGGGGAAGGTGGTGTCAAAGATGACCAGAACAAGCACCTTTAAGTACAAGCACACAGCCAGATGTTTTGCAGTAGTAGCTTCAAAATAGCCGGGCAAGTGTGACTTTTTGCCTTTCATCAAGGCGGTGAACTTTATTTTTATTTCTATAGTCCCTCTGTATACGATTTGGTATAGCGCCCTCTCCAGCGAGTCTCGCGCATCGCCTTTCCGCATTTAGGTGTTGTGTTTTGGTTTTCTTATTTTTTCGGCGATAAATCTTCCGTAACTTTCCGGGAGGAACTGATGGGGCAATACGGACTAAGGCGCCGTATGAATGCATTGTGGTCAAACAAACGTGATACTACCGTCTGGTCGGCATAGTTTGTGATAAAATAATAAGAGAGCAAGGCGCACAAATTACACACAGCTGCGGCCCCCAGGCACCAAATTACAATGTAAATAACATAAGAAGGAAAAGACCTCAACACCAAGGAAACGGCCTGATGAGAGGAGAGTGCAAAACCGTATAAATGTAAAAAGTCAATCCAAGGTCTTCAGAAATATTGCAATAAATTTTTTAAACACAAACGAATAATATGACGGAGGCATTGATATATGCAAATGATTAGAGATGACTGTCAAAGTCAGCATCCATAATATCTCTGAAAGGTAGCTCTTGACAGCTGTTTTGAATTGTCCAATGGACGTAATGCTTCTGATGTCACCAGGCAGGCTGTTCCACAATGTAGGTGCGGCAGCAGCGAACGTCCTTTCTCCTTATTAAGACACTGTCGAGGATATTACCGGTGTATTCAGCACGTTCTTTGATGCAGATCGAAGGGGGAGGACAGGAACATACCGTTTGACAAGATGTTTCAGATAGAACGGGGCTGAGGTCAGCAACATTTGGATCGAAGACCAGCAGTATATGGATACGTTGGCAAGACGGCAGCCAATGCAGCTAGAAACAGGTGTTATGTGACAACGGCGCTTACTACGTGACACAAGACGTGCTGCTGTGCCGTTTGGAGTCTCTGAAGGCGTTTGGATTGGATGTGCTTTTCAGGCCGCATTGAGCAGGCTGTTTCAATAGTCAATGCGGGAAGTTACGAATGCATGAATCAACTTCTCGGTGGATGCTGCACCCAGAAATCTTCTAATCTTATCAAGCTTGAATATGCATGCCCAGCCAGAGCGTAGGATATGGGACGATGTGTAAATCCATTGGAAGATGGCTGGCGAATATCACACACAAGTACGAGCCTCTGTGCATGAGTTCACTACGGAGTTGCCAATTGTCATAGACTGAAAAGACGGAATTGGTTCTAAAAATGAGGTTATGTGCAGCACCTCAGTTTTCTCACGTTGACACTGAAAGTTTATTTGCAACAGCCCGGGTTTTAAAATCTTGCAAACAAAGTTCAATGCGGCACACGGCAGAATCTCTTTCGATGGATGGAAGAGCGTATAAATCTGGGATCGCCGCGTACATTAGGTGTCAATATGTATGCTGTTCATGATAATGTCATTAGTGGAGCACTGAGAAGTTCGTGAACACTGGTGCCTTGCCACAGAACCTGAGGAAATCAGTTTACGAGTTATGTTGACATGATTCAGAGTCACCTATGACAACGCTTTGCATCAATGGACAGTACGACCGAGAACAAGAAAGGGCAACGTTCCGTATGCCTACTGTTCTCAAGGCGCTGGTGAAAAAGAACCTCATGATCTATAGTGTCAAAAAAGTAGTGCTTAGGTCTGAAGAAAAAGCACTGCTTATGAATTGCTATCCAGACCTGAAGAAGTCTTTGGGAACAGAAGCAGCGCAGTTTCTTGGATGGTTTTTACTGCAGTCGGATACTGTAGGGTATTTGTCTTGTGGCTGGATAAAGAAAAGGGTTCAGTTTGAAAGATAATCTTGGCACAAGCATTGAGTAGGTAGCAATCTACCTTTACGATGACCGCATAATACTTTGATTGACAACATTTATGCTTGTACAGAACTATCCCTATTTGCGCAAAGAGGCCTCGCTCCGCTCGGCCAAGGCTTTCGCCGTCGACAGTTTGCTCCGCGATATGGTTGAGGCCTCTGTGACAAGACTAGTGTAGACTTGGTGTATTTTTTGTATTCTGAGGCTGTTTAAATGTATTAAGGGGTGATTATTTGAAAGGCTGATCAGATTTTGAATACCATTGTTTCGTATTAATTAAAAACACTCACCTAGAACTAAAGATAGTTACCTAAAATGCTCAATTCTAAAGGGTGAGGTGAATTGGATTTTTCGTTTTGTTACAGTAAACTTTATGCGTAGTATAACAGTGCCATGATAACCAAATCCAGATCCAGCTTATTTATAACAAGTTATATTTTATTCTAAGTGATTTTCTTTATGAAAGATTTCGATTGAGAAAGACCACTGCATTTGTTTTAAATTGGTCTTAGTGCATTTTTTTTAGGTTTGCTCACTTGAAATATTTTTGCCTAATTAAAGACACTATCAGTGATTCCCCCGAAAGAGTCAAAATATTTGCAGGAATATAGCTTCAATGTAAGGCCTTAAAGTTATGTTTTTTGCAATGACAATTGTCAGAAAAGGAAAGAAGAAACAGCAGTATCGAAGATCTGAATCACCATTCAATTGCTTTTTGTCTGCGTTTGCAGATGATCAAATATCATGTGGTGGTCATTTATATAGTGTCATACATTATTCCCTCTCCATTTTCATGTTTCAGGGTTAAAAACAGAATAGAGGCGACGAATGAAGCGGACAGCGTGAGGAAGCCAACTTCAGCCAGTGGTGGCGCAGTATTAGAAGAACAAATTATTTGGTACTACCAGAAAGGAATAACCCTCCAAAAGAAAGCAACCCAAGTCTAAATGGTTTGATAATTCTTAGTGAATACAAACTTGAAGTTGCCCACATCTAGCTCTTTTGTCAAAAACCAAAATAAAAGCTCATCAGAACAATTACTAAGCAGTTTGACAAAAAGTTTTTTAACGTGGCATGTGTACAAACACTGGACTTGTCCCTTTTTGTCAGCCATTTTACTTTGGTCTCGCGTTGACTCAAGACTTGTCCGTTATACCTTAATCTTGTAACACTGCATCTCATACGGCAGGTCATCAGGTTGGGCACGTATGAAAAGTCAGGGACTATCATTGGTTAATATTACAAATTGCACAATTTACTGCTATGCAGCCAAACTATATAATTATAATCATTTATCTTCCCGGTCCGTGACATCAGCGCGATATTCAGAACAAAGGTCTGCAAAATTAATCGCAAGTGTTGAATGAAAGTGCTGGCATACAAAAGTGCACTTTCAAAGCTGGCACTTAAATGCGCTAAAAAATCAAGCTGAGTGCGGTGTTGACGTCACTGACTCGTAGTAGATTAAGCATAAAGACACTTGGCTCTTTAAAAATACAGGTACATTAACTATAAGACCTTGGCTGAAAGTGCATTGACCTTTTGACATTTTTGGCACATAGCTTCATTTGAGGTTGGAGTGTATAACAGACTATACATTTTTAGATTCCGTCTGATTGAAGTGAGTAGTATAATTGACATGCATATTGATTCAATTTGCAAAAAGTTCTAAATTTTGAATGCGTGTTAAACTTTTCCCCTTCTGCCAAAGCTGAAACATTGAAGCAGAAAGCCCAAGTCAAAAACTTTAACATTTATCAGGGAACCCCCAAACACCTTCAAATCTTGTCCCAGAGTTTGGTCACAGGAGTTTTGGTGGTCCACTATAATAATAGAAAATAGTTGCAGCAAGAATGTATTCGGGGGTAAAAAGGAAAGTTACATTTTGGTGACTTTAAAATAAACTAGATTTTGAAAATAAAACACTGATGCTATAAAAAAGAAATGACAGTTTATACAGAGTACCAGATAATAAAAACTGGTAAGTTAAAAATTGGAATTGTCCAAAGTTAATGGAATGGTGTTGACAAATTTACTACATTGTATGATTGTGTGCTGTAAAAAGGTGTAGTGTAACACAAACGGATTTATTTCTCTCCTCCTCTTATCTTGTTCAGTTCACAAAAAATATTATGACTATGTGATCCTCAGTTGCTACCTTGATTGAACGCAGGTTCAGGCTGACTTGTATGATTGTGTTTAAGTGACAGGAGATTTGGTAGGATACAAATTTCTCTCAAATTTCACGGGATCGGTTGTAGACCACCTTACGAGAAGTGTCAAAGTTTATTGGGCAACAGGTGCAAAAGAAAACCGCAAACCCTGTTTTGAACTTCTTGTTATCGTAATTCGTCCCCATAGAAAACCATGCTTTGACTTTCTGTATTGCAAGTCCTAAATCATATATTACATAAAGAAGGTGTATTCGGCTTATTCACTCAGGTTGTGATCTAATATATTGTAAACCATTCCAAATATGTAAAAAAACGGGTTCAACAAAAATTGGGGGCGCTTCTTTCTGGAAATCTCCTCAAGTCTCGTTAAAGTCCACACACCATGCAATTATCAATTACATATCAATAGACAGCTTTTGATATAAAGAAAAGAAATGGAAGTTTTTTTTTCAAAACATGCTACAGGTAAGTCACAATTACACTGAACAGAGTTTTTCCTAGTACCCCTTATAAAACAAAAGGAAATCTCTTCAAATTGGACGCTAAGCCGGTGTGATGTAAGCAAAGGGATGCAAAAATGCACTCCGGTCAGTGGATTCCTATATACTCACTCACGCAAAACTGGATGAAGTCAGCTTTGGTAGGTCTTTCATACTTCAAACAAAGTGAGGACTTGTACATCCTCAATGGGTTTCATTAAGTACGTATCAAGAAATGGCCACTGAGCACAAACACTAGGTCGGGATGAAATCCTTACTTGAGGATGGTTACGGATAAGGAGTCCACACTCGCTGTAAGGGTTCACGGGCATGTGTCCACAGGAAATCCTCGTGAATGGGGTTACTGCTGCCACCAACACAGGCAGCGGTTTACCTACGAGGCATGCTTTTCAATTTGGAATTCTTAAAAGGGGTTTATTTTTTGGAAATAACATGAAAACAAAGGCGTAATGCATAACATATTTCTCAGAAAATATAATTTTATGGTGTCAAATTAGAAATGCACAATTTTTTATTCAGCCACTACTACTACACACTGGCAACGATCAAAGTAACGCTAATAAAAAAACTTGCTAATTCGCTTTCAAGTATTCAATTTTTCTTTAGTTTACAGTCATACACGATGAATATCTAAATGCTCTGAATCGCCAAGTTAATCACTTATGCAAAAGCATAACAATATGTCATCAAAGTGAATGTGAATATTTATTAGCTAATCGTGAAACTCATCAAATGTTTTTGAAGTCATGAATAACATGAATATTTAAGAGATGTGGAAATGTAGGAATTGGCATTAATCTATCTGCCCATAAATAATGATATATCCATAAATCCCGAAATAAGACTTACCAGATGGTTTCCATTGGGGTGTTTTCACAGTAAAGTTACCTAAAATGTAATATCTATATATTACTAAAAAATGAGAGCTGTCTGGGAGTCTGTCCGGCAATGCATTTTGTTATGCTTTGACATATGGGCCGATATTTGACTTGAAGGTAGGGGAGAACAGTTTGATTAGCAGTTTTGTTAGCAGGGTTTCAAAGTGACCAGAAAGGTCAAAGGTCATCTACAGGTCAATTTGCATAGAAATGCCGTATAACCACCAAATTCGGTCAAAAGAACCGCTGGCTTGAGCACAGAACAGATATGAGGTCAAACGTCCCACATGGGGGAAATGCACTAACTACATCAAAAATTTGAAGCTGATTAAACCGCAAACCAGCGAGGATTGGTGTGACAGATTTGCATTTCTAATCCTTGATAACATTTACTGGATAAATGAATGCTGCTATTGTGAATTAGCACTTAAAATACTAAATAGCTCCACTTGGAACAGTTTGCCACCACTTAAAATGATGCAGTAGCAGAAGTGGTGATTAAAATCTCATACTTGCATAATATTATACATGTCATAAAAAAGAAAGGCACAATTCATGAAAGCTCATAAAAAAAATGCAAGTATTTATACATCGCACTTCTACAAAGTCTCAAAGTGCTTTACCTTTAGTACAAAAAAGAACTAGGGGAAAATAAGGTAATGCAGGTCAATATTCAAAAATGTTCCAATCATGACCAAATACACCTCAAATTCTCTGGATAGCACCAGGAACAAACAGTCATGGTCCAGTGTCTTCAAATTGTTTCATTACCAAGATCAGGGTAGAATGTGGTATGAAGGGTCGACGGTCACAAATCACTGTACAGGGTAAGTGCTCAAAATACATTAAGTTGATTTACGTTGCTCAATGAAACCATGTGAAGACACACAGGCCAATTGACCCACGCTCTTATGCACATAAACCCTATATTGTCGTAACCTAGTAATCTGAGAATCCAACCGGCCCGATAGGCCTTCTCGTTGATTCTTACGGGCCTGACAGAATTTTCACTTGCAAAACGTGGTGTTAAATTACACCACATGTGTTCAATTTAAAGCGGCACTGGCACTTTCCAGAAAATATTAAATGTCTTCAATTTGCTCGCAAATGTAGTGTAATGCCATTGGAAGAATAGATATATTTTTCCACATAAAAATAAACATACCCAAAAGCAGATCGAGACATTGATAAGAGGCTAAAAACACCCGGTAATTTTGTATGCTCAACTTTTAATTTGGGCCAATTACTTTAAACAACAAAATGTGGTGCAATTACATGATATGCATAGACTTGACTCGTATTAAAACCACAAAGGTCACAGACAAGTCAAACAAGTTGCGTGCCGTGAAGAATCAACTCTGGCGTGTTTTTCCTGTGGGTTTGCGCTCCATTTCCTGCAATCGTCTGCTGAATTAAAGGGATAAGCAGCGATAATGTGAAGATAATAAAAAAATGTGGCAATGCATTTTTACATCAAAGAGAATATAATACAACTCTATATTTCATTCATTCAATATTTCTGATTTCATTATACATACATTAGCCCACTAATAAACAATCAAACAAACAACTGAAGGTTATAAAATAAAGAATCATGGAGATGACCAAAAGGCAATAAGGCCCGAAGTGTCATCCCTAAAAAAAAAGTTACCAACAATAACTCAAAACCAAAACAAGACATTGGAGATGAACATTCCATATCCTATCCAGGGCTTGATCACTCACGATGGAGAAACCCCTCCCTAGAATGCTTCCACAAATCCTCTATCTTTGGCCATTCTTGTCAAGTTGGACCATTTGTTTTGTCCATTTCGTCTCCTACCATCTGGTTTTTTTGGACGTCCTGGCTTCTGGTCCATTCTCGGGGGTCCCAACTCTGTCCTCTGTTGGTCACCGTTATCCTGCACGTCTAGCAAATGGCCTGCCCTCTATTTGGCACTCCTAATGCGTTGATAATATCAGTAACTCCTGTCTGTGATCGATCCAGCATTTCTCTTTTATCTTGAGTCTGATTGCCAAGCATGATTCGCTCCATCTTCCTCTGTGCAACTGCAGCATCTCCATCGTGGTGTTATTCAAGCCCACGTTTCACTGCATTGTCATAACAGGAAGAATGTATTCATTGAACACCTTTCCCTTCTCTTTAGCTCCATACTGTTGTCTTCTTTTTCTTCTTTTTTCATGATGTTTTCTTCCCACTTTTGCAAATGCTTCCCAGCTAGTCCAATTCCTCCTCTGATCTCAGGCAGTAAATCACCATCCATCACGCATCACTGTCTTACCAAGGTAATGTGCTGTTGCTCTTCAATGCCTTTCCCGTCTACAGTTATCTTGGATTTCCGGGGTGGTCCCGTAAACATCCACTTTTGGTTTTTCCAACATGCATGCTGAGTCCGTCCGGTTTGCTGGTGCTGTGAATGTCACTTAGCCATGCTTTCCAATTCCTCTGGCGACTTGGTGATCAGATCATAGCGTCGGCACAGATCAGGTGAGAGAGATTTTCACCATCAATGTTGAGTCCTCTCCTTCCCGTTAATCTTCCTTTATGACTTGGCCATCTTTCTGACAGTGCCTGAGGTGAAGAGTTTGTTCGCGTGTGACCAAATGTGTGCTCCGTCCCTGTCTTGCTCCCCCTCTCCTACTGATCTTGTCACTGTCTTGTGGAGCTTTAGGGTGGAAGAGGCACCACTGTAAAGGTCCAACGTAAGAGATTGATTGTAGGCTGGTCAACTCCTTGGTTTCAATCTGGAAAGTTGTTTGAATTCAACAGAGTCAAACGCCTTTTCATAGTCAACAAAGGCAAAGCGAGCGGATCTTATACTCATGCCTTCCTTGTACTGGCTACAACATGTATGTGATCAGTGGTAGAAAATCCTGGTTCTCAAACCACTTGGGTCTGGTTTTGATGTTGTTCCAGATTGTTCAGATTCTTTCAGCAGGACCTGTGAGAATACCTTGGTACATTACAGGTAAAGGCTTAGTGGCCTGTAGTTTTTGATGTCGATGTATAATCCTTATGAGAATAACTACAGATGCATGCTTCCAGTTGCTGGGGACATTCCCTCTGTAGGCATCTTTGAATAGCTGTTGTAAGTTAACTTCAATAATGGGCTCACCTCCATCCTGAAGAACCCCTGCTGTAATATTATCCTCTCCAGGGCTTTATCTCGCTTTAGTTTCTTTACTGCATTGCTGAACATTGCTCAAAACTTATTATTTAAAATATTTAAAGAAATTAAGTGAGGTTTTGTTATACATTTTTCTGAATTTTTTTAAGCAGTAATGCTGGTTTTAATATCAGATCCTGGGAATTCGCTAATATAGGACCAGTAGTACGAACAGGGCAAGTCTGAAAATTCTCTCTTATTGCTTGTTAAATAGTATAATGGTCAGCGTCTCTTGTATATAACGATGAGCATTGAAAAGAGTAGGTAAATCATTGGTACTAAATTTATACATAAATACCCCCAGTTCAATCCTGTATATATCGTTATGTAAAAGAATATATTTAGCAAACAAGGGGACCGTGTGACTTCTGTAATGACTTTTAGCAACGGCTCTTATCGCCCATTTTTGTAATTTAACTAATTTGTCTAAGTAGGCTTTACGCGTGTTTCCCCATATTAATATAGAGTACCGTAATTCAAGTATGGTAACACAAGATAGACAGTGCATGAATTTAGATTGATCATGTACAAGAATGTAAGCTTTATTTATAACCCAAGTTTCCCTTTGAATAGTTTTTTTTTTCATAAAATTTATATGCCATTTCCATGTTTTAACACTCGTCTATCAGCACACCCAAAAACCTTGTGTAATTAACCCTTTCAACGGTTTATTACATTTCAGAATTATATCATGAAAATATATATTATATACTATCGTTTACGTTAGATTTATGACGTCTTTGATGTCACCTGTGGTTTTCCCATAACATAAATTGGTTTTACTTTGCGTTCAACAGGTACTTATTTGCTGTAAACCAATTACTTACTTATACACAAATGAATTGGGGTTTTTGATCTCTTTAATTGAATAGAGTACTCGTAGTAGCGTCAGCAAATACTATAAAATCTAATACTTCATTATACGTATATCATATATACCGTATAAAACCATAATGGACTTGTATTGACCCTTGAGGAACGTCCGCACATGATCTCACAAAGTTCTGATTCCAAGAATTATCATACCACTTGTGGTCCACGGTTTTGCGATCACCTGGGCTTCGTGCTCAACCTGGCATGAATGACCCTCAGGTTTCCGCGTGCCTTTGCCTGGAATGACCTCTAATCCCGTCCGACCTTTAATTGTTTGGCATCAATCGCCCCGCGCCCACCAAGTTTCGTCCTGGAGACACCAAAGTTTTTACCACAATTTGACCTTGAATGACTCCCCTGATGACCTTGTTGTGACCTTAAGATTATTGGGATCAACATCAACCCCACCATATCTCCATACACCAACATTTGACTCCATTTGATCTTCCTTTGACCTCGAATGGTACAGGTCCAGGTCATGGTGCACATTTACACTTATAAATCTTGGATATTGTTTCGTGTTGCATATTTAACAACGGAGTTTTTGCCGTCCGCCCTGTTTAAAATGATCAATGTTTAAAACGGCCCAGTACCTTTTTCAACAAAATATTAATTGTCTCATTTGCTCTCGTTCGTACCTTTCGGGGACCGTGGAAGTAACTAATTATTTTAATGAAACAAAGTATAGATGATGTGACCTATGATTTCCAGCATATGACATTCCGGATGCCCTCTGTTGTTTTTTCTGGCAGGCAAAATATTACGTCCGTTCAATGACAAGACACATAAAATCTGGTCATAAATTACTTGCAGAACCTTTCTTTCCATTCCGTGATCTAATCCGGTTCCTATGCAACTGGTAGCTTAGCAGCATGCTTAATATGAATGTTGGTATTATTTAATTTGAACCAAGTTGAGCTGAAAACGACATTTCCCTGTGGCAAAGTATAGGTCTTCTGCTGCCAGTTTTCTCTCTTACACCAACATGAAGGGGGCCACAAACATAAACAACTGTCACATCATCTATACCCGCCAAAAATTAAATTAGATAAAAGCAGTTTAGCAAACATAAACTCGACTTTTGACTTCCATTATCTGAAATTCAGTTGTACCTTCTGGTCTCATTTTTGTCTCAATCAGCGGTCACATTCATATGCATCAAACCAAAGCGAAATTATAAGGTCGGATCTTTTTCTTATATATTTCTTTCACCTCACCCACCCCCCCCCCCCAGTCATCACCCCGCTATATTTAAAGATTTGCATTTAAAAAAATAATTTGACCATCTAATCAACTTGAAAATCGCAAACCAAATGGCACTAAAAAATTGTAATACCTATATTAAAGTTAACTAGGCTGTCAACCCTGGCTTCGCATGAACCTTGGTTTCGGTCCTTTGACCGTGATTACTCTGAGTACCTTGTCGTGACCTTCAAGATTTTTGTGATCAACAATCAACCACCACCCTCCAAGTTTCATGTCCATACAACCAACGTTTACTACTCTATTGACCACTCTTTTGACCTTGGATGACCCCTGATGACCTTGTCAGACCTAATTTAAACATTTTTCGGTATCAACATATCAACCCCGCCCCAAGTAGCGTTTGATATACCAAAGTCTCAACCTCATTTGAACCTCCTTGTGACTTGAATTGACCCCTGATGACCTTGTCATGATTTTTAAGATTTCGGCATCAATCGACCCCGCCCACCAAGTTCGTCTGGATCAACAAGTTTACCACCATTTTGGAACCTCCCTTCTGGACCTTGAATGCCCCATGATGACCTTGTCCTGAACCCCTTTAAAGTTTCAGCAATCAACCAATCTCCCCTACCCCCAAGTTTCATGTCCATACACCATGTTTAGCTTACTCCATTTGACTCCTTTGACCTCTTGATGATCCCTGATGACCTTTGATTCACTAACCAAAAACCAATGCAAACTCGGTCCTTCGGAAGGTCAAGGGCTTCCCACCCACCAAAGGTTCAGGACATGCATCCCTCGTCTCCGAGAAAATAGACTTGACCTCATTTGACCTTGATAACCTCAATGCACCCTTGTCGTGCCTTAACATTTTGCATCAACAATCGACCCTACTCTCCAATTTTCATGTCCATCACCGTTTACTTTACACCCCATTTTACATCTTTGACCTGGACTGACCTGATGAACCTTTGATCCACTAACCAATACAATTCGTTTCCCCCTGTGTTTTCGTTCGGTCAGGGCACCACCCACCAATTCAGGACAGTGGCTAAACCTCGGCCTCCGCGAACAATAAGACGCGGTCACAAACACACAGACAACAGATAGATCACCACCGGTATTAAATTATATATAGTGCAAAATTCCACATCCATGGGCCCTCCGTACTTTAATCAACCAAGTTGTCATTTTTGTGGCGATTTTATTAGGTTTTCAAACATTTCGCTTATATCTCAAATGATAAAATAGTGATTTTTGAAATTTCACTGCAACGGAAACTCCAAAACGAAAAGATCGTATGAACATGGAATTTGGCACAGTTATTAATCCTCGCTTTTAAATTTAAAATATGGTGCAAATGTCTTGAATTGGGTGCTTCCTGGTTTCCCAGGGCAACCATGTAACCAACCGGCTTCATAGTGCCCCTGCGTATTTATCTTACAACCTACCACCCAAGTTTAGTACCATGCAGTTGCAGTTTTGGTTTTGTAGTTGGCATGGCAATCAGAATAATAGTTTACATTTTTTAAACTTCTCAATAAGTACTTTAATATGAATGGGTATATGACACAACACGTCCATAAGTTGAGGGCCCACATGGGCCTGTCGTAAACTTTAATCAACACAATGTGTTTATTTATTTATTACATGAATATCACAGACTGTACTGTGATATTAAAGTCACAAGGTACCAGACCGGTTAACTGCGTGGATGCCAAGGGGATCAACTCCGGCGTGTGTTTTCTTATGTTTTCAAATGTGATATATGACTTCTACTGAACCGAACCACACCGGAGTGTTTTCTAATTACTCCGGGGTGGTTTTATTATAAAAATCATTCTGTTTACCCATAAGAAGCTAATTTGAGCTTAATAATTTCAGGTGAGGTCTACGAGCGCGCACTGTGATATGAAAGCTCTTATAAACATGAAAAAAATATCAATTTAAAAAAATCTTGAGGGCGCAAATTTACCAATTGTGTCTGTAAAACATTTTCCGGGAAAGCGGAGGTTTATAGAGAACACCGATTTTTTCGGGGGTGGTGGGGCTGGGGGTCGCGGCGTGGCGCGTCGCGGGGGGAGGGGGGGGCGGCAGGGGGGGGGTGGGGGGGGGGGGGGAGGGTTTTTTTGTTTTTTTTTTTTTAACTTGTCTTCTGTCCTAATCGACCGAGGGAAGCATGCTTGGATTTTCTCTTGTGCACGGGGTGTAGGCTTTTCGCTCAGGATGTAGCAAATAACCTACTAGTCATTGTTTGTCGAAGTTGAGTTTTTGCATTATCTTATTGGAAATTGTCGGAGTATAAAAAGTTAACTGATATGTCGTAAAGTGAGAACAAACCATTACAAAAAAAAAATACAACTGATTTTTGTGCAAATTCGGGATCGAGGACATTTATGACGTCACTAAATAGTTTTAAAGTCACCTTCACAAGCTTTAAATTAAATGTGCAACGAGAGATTTTGAGGCAACCAAATTTTGTATCATTATCAGTAATGTTATAGAAATTTCTAAGAGAGAAACATTGTTTATGATTTGCTTATATTTCAAACAGGCTGAATTTCTTATTTGCTCCTATACGAAATTAAAAAATTCGGATTTATGTATACCAAAGAAGCATTTTTCAGCTTAATACTTTAGGAAGGTGATGTTTTGATTGAGAGCTTTAATCAGTGGCAAAATCGGTACTTCAATTTTTTAGGGAACCTGATATGTGAAATCTCTCGTTTGCACCTTAATTAATGTTGCAAAATAGGCGATATGACTACGGTCCGATTTTTTTTCTATGTTGCATTGAAGATATCCTAAAACCCGCGGAGATTTCCCCAGCTTTAGATGACGTCCTCAATTGTCAACAGCTTGTGTTTTTTGCATATAAGTTATGCCATATGACTAACAACGTATCGACATCCTTCAGTAGAAATTAAATCACAACTTTGTAATATTCTGTTCCCAGTATCATAATAATTTTGAGACACAATGAGCATTTTAATTTTCGAAATACAGATTGTGGCCCCGGATTGTGGCTTGAGACATTGGTAAGCATTCTAATATGAGAAAAAAAAAAGGAATAAACAAAGAGGGGCGTACACTTCTGTGAAGGTCCTCGTGTCTTTCTTTTTCACCATGGACAGCAAGAGATCAATTAGAATTGAAAGTCCTTGGTCAATTATTCATCAATTGCAGTATAATTTCTTGATTTAAATTTTGAGGCTAACGTGGCCTTTTTAATACAATGACTTATCATGTGATTATTTTAGTAAGTGACCGGCATGGCATTTGCCTTGTATGTAATTATCCTAATTCCTGTTGTGTAGATTACAGGAAAGTTACAGGTGACGGCGACAAGACTTTTTACAGGCTCTTATCAGGCGCATACGTTACCACTTATGATCTCATTTGACTGTCAAATCTGTCATACACTTGGTTTGATAGTACGTGACGGGATAAATTATAATTCTACATTCTGCCGTTTTAGAAAACGCAATAGCGCCCACAAGGCTTATTTGAATTACTCGCGGTGCATGCTGAAATTATTTTAGTATTTTGCTTTAGTTCTACCCACAAAATAACCATAAAAATAAAGTATACTAAAATAATTAACACGTAAAAATAATAAAGTTATTACAGAGCTTGAGAATGTGTAGATCCAGGGTGTAGATAGACGCGTAGAATAAAGGATTACAAAAAGAAAATGTATTAGTTAGTAGAAAGTAATTATAGTCCGCCGGCAGCAACAGTCCGGGCTCCATAGACGACAACGGAATAAAGCGTGAAACTAATGTTGCGTGAAGAGTCAACTGAATCGAGTGCCCTATTCTTTACCGTTATAACCGGTGTAAAACGAAATAATAGTCCGGCGGGAGCCATAGTCCGGGCCCCATAGACGATAACACGCTGAATAGCGTTTCGGCTGATAGTGAGTCATGCTTTTTAAAAACTTAGGCCCGTATTCTCAAACGATGTTTAACGCTAATCACTGGTTAAATCGCAATTTAAACGCTCGCTAAAATAAACGCAAATCTCAAAGCATGGTTAACTTTAAACGGTGTTTAAATTTTAGCCGAACATCGTTAAACATGCCTAAAACGCTGTTAAACTTAGACTTGTTCCGGGGTAGTTTAAGGCGTGTTTAACTTTACGTTTTCATCAAATGCCTGATATTTTCAGCTCTATGTGATGCTCGTGGTTAGACCAGTTACCTCCTTTATTTCTCTTATCTTTCTTTTCCGAGTCCTCAGTTGATTTCTTCTCTATTTTCATGCTCGTGTTTATCTGTTATAGTATTGAATGATAGCAAGTGCGGCACAACGACATAAAACAGTTTTAAATAGGCCCGGGATTTTGTCTTCAGCATTCAACAAATTCTAAAGCTCCTTGCGTAAAGCGACATTCTTGAAATACCCGTGGGCTTCGGGCATTACATTTAAAACTACGGAAGGCATTATCTGACATATTATTATTGTTCACGCACACACGTAATGATATAGGCGAAGATAAGTCACAGTTCGGTGGATGATATTTACGGCGTTTAAATACAGTGGTTAGCTAAACAACTTGTTAAAATATTTAATCTGCGGTTTCTTAAACAGTGCGTTTAGCTAACCACAGTTTAGGTCTAACCACCGTTCATTTTAAACATCGTTTGAGAATACGGCCCTAAGAATACATTGACATTTGTGAGATATTATATAATCCGCATTCTATCACACACCTGTTTTATTTGTTAACAACTTGGCCGCTCCCATCAACCCAACGAGAACAATAAGCAAAGCGTAGCGTGATGATCTCCTTTAACCCTCGTCTACCTGAGCCATTTTTTGTAACAAAACTCCCGAAGGGGGGTGGGGGTGGTTACCACCCCCCCTGTGATTTTCGTTACTGAACGCCCGATTCCTGGAAATTTGGTACCAAAGGATAGCTTAAAGTTTCTTCTTTCCATTGGTACCAAAATAAGGTAAAAAATTGGTACCAACATCCCCATTATGACGTCACCATGACGTCATATGTTGAGGAAAGTACGAAAATACTGAATATAGGGTGGAAAATTGATATTTTGCAATTTTAGCGACTCAAACACCTTATAGCTCTTAAATGCTGTCATTATATAAAACCAGTCATTTCCCATCAAGTAGAGTCAAAAACCGTATGAAAATCCGATTTTCCTAACCTTTTTGGCGAAAAATTGAATTTTACCCTGTGTGTGTCTATGGAAATGGCAGTTTTGCTGACATGCGAAACGTTAGGACGTCATTTGGACGTAATGCTAGGCATGTGGTTACTAATTTTCCCGGACCAATGGAAGAGGAGGGAACCATACTAGGGACGGTCGATATTCCGATCGATGTCATAGCTTGAAATGGTTTTTTTTTTTTTTATCCAAAACGGTCATTACTCGAACACACTGTTTATGAAAGCTCATAATTCCGAAAGGTTTTTGTTCCGAAGGGTCATTAGTTCGAAGTTCATTACTCCGAAAGGTCGTTTCTCCGAAAATAAATTTTTTTTTTTTTTTTTTTTATTTTTATTCCGAAGGGTCTTTATTCCGAAAATGAAATAAGGGTCATTAATCCGAAAATTATTTGATCCGAAAGGTTTTACTCCGAAAGGTAATTATTCCGAAAGGTCTTTTCTCCGAATTTTCGGAATATCGACCTTTCGGAATAAAAGCCTTTCGAGTAACAACCTATTTTTTTTATTTCAATAGGATATTTACCTCGAAGTTGATTACTCCGAAAGATGATTACTCCGAAAGTCGTTTCCTCCCTAATTTTATTTGTTATTTTTTTGAATTCCGAAAGGTCGATATTATGAAAATTTCGGAGAAACGACCTTTCGGCATCATGACCTTTTCGGATAAAACCTTTCGGATAAATACTTTCGGATTAATGACCCTTTTAATTTTCGGTAATACGCCCTTTCGGAATAAAAGCCTTTCGGACGTAAACTATTTTTTTATTTCATAGATTTTACTCCGACTGTGATTACTCCGAAGGTCGTTTCTCCTCCCAATTTTCGGAATATCAACCTTTCGGAATAAGACCTTTCGGAGTAAAAGACCTTTCGATAAAATAATTTTCGGATTAATGACCCTTTTTTCATTTTCGGGATATCACTTTTTCGGAATAAAAGCCTGTCGAGTAAACCTATTTTTTATTTCATAGGATCTTGTACCTACCGAACTGTGTTAGGCTCCGAAAGGTCGTTTTCTTCCTTTCTCCGAATTTTTCGGAATATCGACCTTTTCGGCACAAAACCTTTCGGAGTAAAACCCTATTTTTTATACTAGGATATTTACTCCGAAAGTCCTTCTCCGAAAGTAACAAATTTATCAGTAAATATGTTTGGAGGTTATTAACTCCTAATTAAAAAAAAAGAGTAATAGTAAATAAATATTAACTTGAGTATAAATGCGAACACGTTAGTAAGTACTTAAAAGTTTAAAAAGAAATTAAGATCAAATATCGAATACGAATCTAAACCAAATGAATGAAAACAATAAATTCAAACATTTAAAATGAGTAAATATGACAAATATTAAACAAAAATTAATACAATTACTTTAAAAAGTTTAAAAAAAAAACCCGAATATTAAAAATGAACAAAATGCAAATGACATTCAAAAAATACGAAAATAACTATGTTTTAAAACATATCAAAATAAAATAATAGAGAAGATGAAAATAGTGACCCCAAATAAAATAAGATGTCACAAATAATAATAAAATATAGAAAAAAATGGAGAAATGAGCAAAAAATACCAATTAAAAAAATTATTAAAAATAATGTTTCTTTTTTAAGCTTTTCATTGTTCATTTGTCAATTTTGGTGAAAATGAGAACCTAATTGAGTGTGGAAGGATTGTGTTTGGTGAAGGGTTATTGTATAATCTGGGGGGGTTGGAACCCAGGCCTGGCGTTTGTTGAAAGAGAACCTCGGGGGTAGTTTGGGAAAGGGAACTCTGGGTAGTTAAGAAGGAAATCGGTTCGAGTTTCAAGGTAATGCAAATGGTATTGCCATTTAAATCCGTCAGCGCCTTCTTCCCAACATCATACATAACATGACGGAATCAATTGTAATACAAAAGGACCATGGGTAGTTGGAATTGGACCCATATATAATCAAAAGGGTAACCTTTGGGTATTTGGGATAGGATCCGTAAGGGGTCATGGAAAATTATTTTTTTATCTTCGTTTGAACTAGATACTATCTCATTTGAACGTCGAGAAATGAGCAACACAAATACACAATAACAAAAATAAAAAAAATAAAAAAAATAATGGTTTTTTTTAATATTTTCATTGTCCTTCATTTTCAATTTGGTGAAAGTGAGAACCTGAATTGAGTGGGGAAAGGATTGTGTTGGTGGAATGGGTGATTGTGATATGTGGAACCCAGGCCTGTCTTTGTTGGAAAAGAGAACCCCGGGGTTATTTGGAAAGGGAACTCTGGGTAATTTGAGAAGGAATCTGGTAGAAGTTTCATGGTATGCAAATGGTATTGCCATTTAATTCCTTCCCAAAGCGCTTCTTCCCAACATCTATATATAGAGCAATGACGGAATCAATTGTAATCAACAAAGGACCATGTAGTTGGGAATTGGCCATAGATAAGATAAAAAGGGTACCGTTGGTAGTTGGGAATAGGAAGCCCGTAAGGTCATGGAAATATTCTTTTTTTTTTATCATCTCGTTTTTAAACGAGATACTATCTCATTTGCACGTCTCGTTTAACGAGTTTACTATCCCTCGTTTGTATGAACGAGTTGATTAACTCGTTTGACGAGAAACTATCCTCGTTTGAACGAGTTTCGGTCTCGGTGTACGAGTTTTAACTCGTTTGTATGAGATCTATCTCGTTTGTACTACATACTTACTAGCATAGTTGTATCTACATCCTATCTCGTTTGTACGAGTTATTAAGTCGTTTTGTATGAGATACTATCTGTTTGTACGAGTTATTAACTCGGTTTTTACGAGATACTATCTCTTTTGAACGATT
The DNA here is from genome assembly GCA_023653785.1 of Ophioderma brevispina. Lineage (NCBI taxonomy): Eukaryota > Metazoa > Echinodermata > Ophiuroidea > Amphilepidida > Ophiodermatidae > Ophioderma > Ophioderma brevispina. The sequence continues at coordinate 25,294 of JAMKCH010068133.1, forward strand.
TTCTGGTCTCTTTTGTACGCGTTTTTACATCTCTTTGTACGAATATAACTCGTTTGTATGAGATACTATCTCGTTTTGTACGAGATACTATCTCGTTTGTGTACGACATACTATCTCGATGTGGACGATTATTAATCCTCGTGTGTACGATTTATTAACTCGTTTGTACGAGTTTCTATCTTGTTTGTACGAGTTTTTTACTCGTTTGAACGAGTTACACTATCTTGTTTGTACGAGTTGTTAACTCGTTTGAACGACATAGTATCTCGTTTGAACGAGTTTTACTATCCGTGTTGTACGGTACACTATCTCTTTGTACGAGTTACTATCTTCGTTTTTGTACGAGTTACATATCGTTGGAACGAGATACTACTCGTTTGAAAACGAGAACTATCTCGTTTGTACAGGTTACATCTCGTTTTGTACGAGTTACTATTCGTTGTTTGTACGAGTTACTATAGTCGTTTGAACGAGATACTATCTCCGTTTGAACGAGATACTATCTCGTTTGTACGAGCAGTAGGCTCTTTTTGACAACTCTATTATCTCGTTTGAACGAGTTACGTCTCGTTTGTACGAGTTATTTCTCGTTTTGTATGAGATCATATCTCTTTGAGCGAGTTACTATAATAACTCGTACACACGAGATAATAACTCGTTCACACGAGATAGTACCCACCTCGTTTAAACGAGATAGTATGTCGTTCAAACGAGTTAAAACTCGTACAAACAAAGATAGTAACTCGTGGCAAACGAGAAAGTCTGTCGTTCAAACGTAATAGTAATGTCGTACAAACGAGATAGTATCTCGTACAAACTATATGGATCTCATACAAACGAGTTAATAATTCGTACAAACGAGATAGTAACTCTGACAAACGAGCAACTCGTTCAAACGAGATAGTATCTCGTACAAACGAGTTTTAATAACTCGTACAAACGAGATACTAACTCGTCCACACAGATAGTATGTCGACAAACGAGATACAAAAAATCTTCCGTATCAAACGAGATAGTATCTCATTAAAACGAGGTTTAATAATTCGTACAAACGAGAATAGTAACTCGTACAAACGATACAGAAACCTCGTTCAAACGAGATAGTATCTTGTTTAAACGAGATAGTATGTCGTTAAAACGAGATAGTATCTCTTACAAACGAGTTAATAATTGGTACAAACGAGATAGTATTAATGTCGTAACAAACTAAGATAGTATGTCGTACCAACGAGATAGTATCTCATACACTAGTTAATAACTCGGACAAACGCGATAATAAGTCGTCAAAACGAGATAGTATGTCGTTAAAACGAGATAGTATCTCTTACAAACGAGTTAATAATTGGTACAAACGAGATAGTATCATCATCCAGCGAGTTAATAATTTGTACAAACGAGATTAAACTCGTACAACGATACGACACTCGTTCAAAACTAGATAGTATCTCGAACAAACGAGTTAATAACTCGTACAAACCAGATAGTATCTCGTCCAAAAACGAGATAGTATCTCATTCATAACTCGTACAAACGAGATAGTATGTCGTACAACAACTAGAATAGTATGCTTACAAACGAGATAGAATCTCATACAAACGAGTTAATAACTCGTACAAACCAGATAGTAACTCGTACAAAAACGAGATAGTATCTCTTACAAACGAGTTAATAATTGGTACAAACGAGATAGTATGTCGTACAAATTAGATAGTATGTCGTACAAACGAGATAGTATCTCATACAAACGAGTTAATAACTCGTACACACGAGACAGAACTCTTTTTTTTTTTTTGCCCCCAAACGAGATAGTTTTCTCGTACAAACGAGTTAATAACTCTTGCAAAACGAGGATAGTAACTCGTTTCAAACGAATATCTATGGCGTACAAACGAGATAGTAACTCGTACCAACGAGATGGACCTCGTTCACACGAGATAGTAAACTCGTCAACGAGATAAAAAATAATTTTCATGAACCCCTTACCGCTCCGTTGGGTTCTGAGTCATTCCTGGCATGATGATTTTCTGGGACAAGAATGCTGCTCAGTACTTCCAATGCCAGAACTAATTGCGCGTTGAACGATAGGCTGAAAATAACTGTAAAAATCTTTGCTGTGTAGCACATAGCTTTACCAAATCTTGTGGTATTTTTATCCGGTCCCGCGACTTAGTAATATGAGTTTTTGGAACTCATGATACACTTCATATTCGACACCTGGTTAATAAAGGCATATTTCTACATGGATTGTTAGTTAAGCAGATAGTGTAACAATTTGTCATTTGTTTATAAAAGCATCAAATTTGGCAGAGCGGTAGAGAATGAAATTTGGAAAACAATTAGAAATGGAACCACCTGCACAGGTCGAAGTTCAAGGTCACCTGAGTCACAAAGGGTCAAATGAAGGGTCAATAACCTTAGAAGATGCAGAATATGTATAAAATAGCTTACAATATGCATGACAGAGGTAGAGAATTAATGTTCCAAAACGATTAAGCAATGGAACCACCACCGTGCACAGGTCAGTTCAGGTCACCTAGAGTACAACGGGTCAAATGAGGTCAAAATGCATTAAAGATGCAGAATATGTATAAAATAGCTACAATATGGCATGACGAGGTCAAAATTCAATTTACAACGATAGTATTTGAACCACCTGCACAAGGTCAAGTTCAAGGTCCCTAGATAGTCCAAAAGGTCAAATGAGGTAAATACACTTTTAAAAAAAGATGCAGAATAGGTCCTAAATGAGCCCACAATATGCATGACAGAGGTAGAGAATTTAATTTGAAAACAATTGGGATATGGAACCACCTAAACAGGTCAAGCTCAAGGTCAACCGAGATGTCACACAAGTCAAATCATTAAAAGATGCAGACTAGGTCTACAATAGCCACAGTATGCATGAAAGAGACAATCAACTTAAAAATAATTTTTTTCTGTATATTAATGGGTAGTTTAATTGAATATAAAGGGTGTGTTACCCTAACTGGCTCCAGAGAGGAAGGAATGGGTAAGGGCTAAAGATCTTGCACGTCCCCTGCGGGATTCGAATACCCGGGGCCTCGGCCCACCATTCCATATTACCAGGCATGGCAAGTCCCACGAGGGAGTCGCTGGCCCGACCGCAGCAATTTCGTGCCATACTGAGTGTTGGTGCGAGGACGTCATCGCATCTTTTTGGGACTAAGTGCATTTTCTAGCCTCACCTCTTGAGTTATATTTGGTGTTTTCGTGGTGTAGGATTAATGAATATCAAGGGTGTTTTATAAATACATGTCTCTGCCAAATATTTTTAAATTGATGTCAAATTAAATCTTCATGTATTCTTTTTCTTTTTTGGGACACGGCTTATTATATTCGGTGAAACGAAACCAACATGCTCAGTACCAGTTGGGAACCATTTGATTTACATGCTTTATATTCCGTCATAGTGTAAAATGTACATAACGGAATAACGCGTCAATCCAATTGGCGCACTGACCAGTTTTGGTTCTTTCGCACATATAATAACGATGGAATTCCTGTTTTTTTTTTCTATCTTATTTCATAACATCGGGATTCATGGAGTGCGAAGATTTTCACCAAATTCCGCATGAAAAATGGTTTTCTACATAATCAATCTCTTGTGCATTCGTCATAAGAAAGCTTTAAAAATCAAAACCAACATGAGTTCGTAAACTCGTAAAAATACACAATTGGAATTCTAAAAAAACATGCTTCAACTGTGCCTGATAATAGATATGAGTCTATAATGGTTTTGGCCAATATTTGGTCTACACATTCCACATACTGGTTGGCTCTATAGCATTTTCAAACTTGTCATGTCGAGCATTGGGCGCACTTCCTTTTATTTTCTCATCTGAACCGATTTTTACATTGAACATACAAGGTGATGTTCAGAGTCCAAGTGTCAGAACACTCTTAAAATGCATTTTTGACTAGGTGTCCGAGTAAAATAGGATCTTCCAACCACCTGTTTTCTAATTCAAGTTGGACTCAAAACCGGGTAAATGTGACCAGAGTCTTGGCAAATATGACGAAATCTGGTCAATTTTACCAGGTTTTCCCAGTCACATTGGACTAATCCCAGTGTAAGATCATATTTGATGATGCCTTTTAAAGGTGAATCATGCTTGGTATATACAGAGAATCCTCAGCTTTTTCGTAACACTATGAACCTGCACCCAGGTGCTTAAACACACCAACCCTAACACTAACATTTTCGGCTTAGTCACTTACAGAGGCGTGTAAATTTGGGAGGCAATTTCCTTAATGACATATCTTTTGATTGTTTAAAAGTGCTTTAAAAACTTATCCAATTACAAAATAAGCCAAAATCACACATAATATTCATTCCGATCATGTTTTGGACCCCCCCGACGTACCTGGAAATTGTGTCACTTTTCGATGAAAGTCTGTTCGCTCATTCCCAAAATTGTTGTCCCTGCATTTCAGTCTTTAATTAATCAATCCATTTCCTTTCTCAAGCGAGGCAAATAACCGCATTTTAAAATGGTTAAAACCATTGATGTTACGCACAATAAATAATGGAAGGTTGCAATACAAGTGCAATTATCCTTCTAGATAACCACCAAACTACAAGTTTGTTTTCCATGATACGTGGCGATGAGTGTATGCAGTACCAGGCTCTCAGAGTAAATAGACACACGGGATCACATAATCGACATACAATCACCTTTTAAGTACAGCGAAATTACTGAATATTAAAAACCAAATAGTCGCAATAACATAAGCATGCAGAAGAATAACCAAGCTATAGTCTTACAAAGCTGTTCCCTCCGAATTGAATTTGCTAACATTTTGAATAATTGCACTGTTAGGAACTTAGTTTTGATTGGGATTGTTCATTAAAACACAACAACGTGCATTAGTTTTTTTGTAAAAAAATAGTCTAGTAAATAAAGAGGTAATAAGGGCCTAATATGCCCCTCTTGTTTTATTAAATTTGACCAGGAACCACAAGGTTGCATAACTCTAACACGTACGTTATAAACCATTTTCATGATCTAGTTGTGACAATAATTTTGACTTAATTAAAAAAAAACTCTTTTGAAAAAAATTAATGTGGCATGAAGAGATTTTCTGAAGATACAAATCTCTTGCTTGTTTGTAGACAAATTCAAGTTTGATCGATTTGACAAGTAAAATTTTAAAAAATCCAAAAAACAATAATTTTTGAACTTGCCCGCTGTCCTAATCGAATCGTCCCATAACAAGCATACTCGGGTATCTGTCATGCACGACAGAAAATACCAAAAGCACATTATTACTGAAGATCCATTACACTCAAATCATGCAGATAAGGCCCTTCCCATTCTAAAATATAAAATAAAGTACGGCCGCGTGAAACTCTGAATAAAGACTGAAATACATTATAATTAGCGCTCGGTCACTACACTGGTATCCACATAACCACAGTCCTCTTGTCCTAGTGGTATTTCTCACGCTAAAAGCGGGAGGTTCCGGGTTTCGAGACCGTTTATTTTTCGTCTTTATTAGTTCTGTGCTCGCCATTTTCTCGAGCTTCTCTAAAATATTTACCAAATTACTTCTCGGGTTGATCATTTACATTGATTTACTTGATCGTCGCGTGCTTGAATTGAGTTTCGCTTCGTCATAGATTCCTGCTAGAATCATGCATATAAGGCCCTCCCATTCTAAAATATACTATATTTTATATTTTTACACTATGGTGGTTAAAATTTAAAGGGGTAATCAGAGTGCTGTGCCCATTACAAGATTAGGGGCATGAATACACATAGTGTTGGATCAAGAACAGGGTAACGGGTGCAAAATAGCCATGGTAGAACACACACAGGCGGTACACTTTAAGAATCTGAATTTTATGGGCAAACACTCATTTGAGTACAATGGGCTGGTTCGTGCGCGCAACCACAATCAGTAATTTATCCAATTGTATAAATGCTATTGCACAGATAACTATATAAACATGTCAAAGTCTCAACCTTGAATGAAATATGCGGTTGTAGTTAAAACACAAGAGTCATCATAAGTGGAGGAAACTGATAATTTGCATTATAACTTGTTTTTATACCCTATACATTTCTTTGGTTTCCAATGATTGTAAGTCTTAAACACTGTCATCCTATAGGACATCCTTTGCACTGCAAAACAAAAGAATTTGGGTCTAATTACCCAGGATGAAAGGTCCTAGTAATACACTGCAAATTTCGCAGAACGCTTTTCCATTTAACAGATTTTGAACATCTGCAGACATGTTTTACGTGTTCTGTAAGTGTACTGCACATCTACAGAACACATTCAGAACCTAAACACTTTTTTCTGCAGGTGTTCAAAATCCTGATACAATTGCACCGTTCTTGAAGTGTTTTCTGTAAGTGTTCCTCCGACACCTGTTGAACACATGCTGAACACGTCCCGACGCGTCATGTGTTCTACAAAATTTGCAGTGTAGGAGGTCTCAGCCCAGAAGTTTTGGTTAGACGAAACAGATACCATATCTGAACACGGAAAAGTCAGAGAAAAATATACACTTTGAAAATATGAAAGTCTTCCGGACCCGTTATTGCGTGTAGCCCCAGGAGCGGGGTAAAGTTACTATGGGGGTCAAATGTTTGAAATGCTCTAAACTTATTATAATATAGCTCAAATTATTCCTTAGTAACAGGAGTAAAAAGCAATTGGTCACACGAGTGTGGTGCTTCCTTTCCAAGAATGTGGGGAAAATAGGCTAAAGGTCCATTTTTTGTTTATTACAAGAAACGGTCACCGTTGCAATGTATGCCTGCCCTGTATGGGAAAGATCAACCCATCCAAGAAGCACTTGATTCACAGCGTTAAATGCCTCCTGGCCGGCTTATCACAGGAGCCTCCGTCCAACACCAACGGACAACTTAAACATCCTAGCAGGAATTGCTCCACCAGACATCCGTCGAAGTGGAGCGAGCATGCAAGAGCGTAGCTGCCACGTATCCAATGTGAAGCACCCTATGTCTGGACAGATACTGCTTGCCAAACCGCCTTAAATCCAGAAAGTTTCTTAAGCAAAGTTCCACCTCTTGAAACAGTATCTAAGGAGGTAAAGAGAGTCGACTTGTGGAAAGAAGACTTGCATCAACGCATTAGTATTTTTTTTTTATTTTGATCTACGGTATTGACGTGGTGAGCATCTCCCAACTGGAGCTGATCCTCATGGAGTTGAATGGCGATGCCTCAATTGATTGAGAACCAGAATCTGGCCGATCTAAAGGTTTCCTTGCAGAAGTGGGGCGTTATCTGGAGCAGATCAGGATATCACCTGTGGTTGTGGAACAGCACCGCAGACAAGGAACACCTCATGGTCTCCCACTGCTGGAGCAACAATGCACAAACACGGACCTTGCGGAATTCAGTGAAGCAGCCAGAAGTTGTACCCACTCTGGCTGGATCAATGTGAAGAACCACAGGTTTGGGACCGATAAGAAGAGAAGAAAGCCCGTTGCAATACCCAGATTGTTGTAAAATATTTTAAATGTTAATGATACTGAATCCAAATATGAAATGCTATTTGCACTTTCGGCTACTCCTTGTTGTTATAATGGAATGGGTACAAAATTCCCTGTAGGACTATGGGGACGGGGACATTATCCCTCCCTATGAAGGGAACCAACCCTATGACAAAATAAAAAGCATATTTGATAATCAGATCATTAATATGTTTTTTAATATTTTTTACAAAGAAATCTTGTATTACAGATTGTTGACCTTTCTAATAAACAAATGACCTTTAGCCTATTTTCACTCCAATATCTTGGAAAGGAAGCACCACACACATGTGACCCAATTGGCTTTTTACTTCCTGGTAGAACCTAAGGAATAATTGAGCTATATTCATTAGATGTAGAGCAGTTCAATATTTGACCCCCATAGTAGTTTTACCCCTCTGGGAGTACACACACACACGGGTCGCAGACTTTCATATTTTTCAAAAGTTATATTTTTTCTGAATTTTCCGTTTCAGCATGGTATCTCATTCGTCTATGATCCAAACCTTCGGGGCTGAGGTCTATAAGGACCTACTAAAATCGTTGTTGTCAGATTCGTTCGCATAATCACAGTTTTATCTGGTTAAGTATGTACCTGTACTCGAAGCACCTGAATACCCACCCATGAAACGAAGTCCATACCCACAAACTTCTTCATATTATTTTGTGGGAATGTGTGTTCAGAGTTTGTGATTTTGACTTTACTTTCTCAGTCCACATTTGTTTCAATTTTTTTGCCACCATTGGATCCATCATATTTGATGAGCTCAAAGGTCATATGCCAAGGTCAAAGGTTCTATGTGAGGGGTCAAGGTGAAAACTAGTTACATTTAAATCCGCCCCTACATTGAAAAGGTTGAGTTCAAACTTGAGTCATAGGTGCAAGTTGGCCCTCCATTTGGTTGATGAGGAAAAGGGCACTTGTCAAGGTAAACGGTCATTGCAAGGTCATACGGTAATGTGAGGTCAAGGTGAAAGATATGATGTACAGGCACATTATGTGTCACAGCCTAGTTAAACAGGAGCCCTCATTTATTGCTGTGGTCAAAGGTGACGTGCCAAGTCAAATGTCATGTGCCCGGTGGTCAAGTGGTAAGATAGGCGGGGGGCGGCCAACAGCTTATTCTTTGAATTATAGCGAGCGCGAAAGCCGAGGACTGCGAAATTCTAGTTGTTTTGCGGTACCGCGATGCGCGGTAGTTTTAGTTTAGTTAGAGACGTATTTTAGGCATTAACGCAAGCCACAGCTAGTCCATAAGATGCCTCCATCAGACGGTTCGTTCGTTCACCAATTGTGCATAATTGTCCTATTATCACCTTGAAGGGGATGTCCCTCTGACTAGGGTTAGGTATATTTCCGCCCGAAAAGCTGCACGTTGCGATTTTGTCATGCCCATTCAAAATGGCCACCATGGTTTTAATGTAAAACCGCCATCCTAATTTCATTACAGATAGAATTTTCTATCCAGGACGACTACACGAAAACAAGTGTTTAACTGCCTGAAGGGGGCGTTTTTAAAGCGGCATTTCGTGATCCACAGCCTCTCCCCCGACTTACCTAAAAAAATGCTGTGAGATTGTTATACCATATGAACCGTTAGCTTAGTATCACGTGTACCAATCGTTACATGCAAATTCGGTCGTTTTCGTAAGAAATTCGCAATTTGTATTTTCTGTCTGTAAACGGACAGAAATTACAGCACAGTAGCCTATGGACCGTGGGAAACGGTAAGTGGCTCATAACAAAAACGCAAGATCGGGACCAGCTCAAATTTTGAGATAAGGTTTCTAAAAGGATATCAGTGATCAATGAATAAACAAAAGGGGATGCTGGAATACGTAGCACTTTAAACATCAGGCGTCCAAAATGGCAGCCGCCAAAGGAGGCATATTTTGCTAAATGAACTAAAATGGCAAATTGTTGAAAATAAGACTGGGGATATTTTGGGAGCTCCAACAGAATTATGGCATTTTATCTTTTACGTACAGATTTGTTTTTAAAGATGGCGGTGATTATATTCGCTCTAGGGTACGAATTTAGGAATAAAATAGCCCTACCATTTTTTCTACGTTATTAAACAACACTTTCTAATCATGGCACTAATCATCCAGATGTAAAAATATTAAAGTGGAGTATTGATTTGTCCTAGAGAGGGCCGTTACTATAATCGATTCATCTGCTATGTGACCCCTACCATTCTTGGCGAGGTGAAAAATTCAATGAGGCGGCAGGGACGTCTGTTATAATGTTATTGTGAGCAATGTTACGGCCCTGAAATACACTATAGTGCGCTTCCAAACATGACATGTATTTTGTGGCAGGTGAGTGAGTTTAAATGCGGCGGAGTGTCCTCAAGATAATCCGTGTGGCACGTGCATTTGAATTCTTTCATTTCCCTCTCCGGACTTATTGGAATATCCAAACTCCAGGGGGTGAACTTATCAACGCGAATCGAGTATACAGCTGGGTTCGACTTTGGCCATAGAACGTAGTTTAAACTGACTTATCATAATTCATAGAAGACAACACTCATATCACCTGATCAATAAAATCATAATAAATGGGTGTGGACTGTATGAAGACTACCCAGTGACGTCATAGGTGTTTCCCAGTAAAAATAAAAAAATATGCTTATTAAAAGTGAACAAAATGTCTATATGTAGAATGAAAATTGTAAATAGTGGTGACCTAAGTTCTTTTCGACACTCAGTGCTATCTTTGTTTAAACTGACGTGTACCACAGCTCCTTCTCTCTCTCTACTGCCAAGATTTTGCGTAGAGACTGCAACGCATGCTCACCGCAACTGGCAGATCTAGTTAGAGTGTGAACGAACCTTCATGTAGCGACATACGCGATTGGTCAATACTCGTCATTATAACACATAAATACGCGTTTATGTATTAGTTAGTTTGACATGTCAGATATTTAGATCCCGTGGGATTTTTCATGCCAAATTGATTTTATTTGTCAATTTGGCTGCTGATTCAAAAAGTTATGTGCCATTTTTTTCAACCACGCCTTCAGTCGTCATTTTGAATTTCAAAATGGCCGCCATTTTTCATTATAGTGTGTCGTATATCTCAGGCTATGAGCAAACTTTAGAGGGAAGTACAATTGGTGGCAATACCCCTGTTTGTGATTACCAGGGATGCCATTGAAAGCATTGCCTTACTTGTAACTGATTTGGTTTTGGCCGCCCTATTTAAATTTCAATAGGCCGCCCATTTTTCAACTATGGTTAGTGTCATGTATCTCGGCTTATGGGCAACTTAGAATAGTAAAAATGGTGGAAAACCCATGTTTGTGATTACCAGAGATCGCACTATGTGTGTAAACCACCTTGACCTTCGGTTGTCAAATAATTTGGGTTGCCGCCATCTTGTGAATTATATTTCAAAAAGTGTCGCGTTTTTCAATTACATGATGTTACAATTTGTCCCAATATCTTGGCTTATGAGTAACGTAGAAACAGTGAAAGTGGTGGCCAAATACCCATGTTGTGATACCCGGATTCTATAAAAGCATTTCTTATTTTGATCTTAATTTGGTTTAGTCGCCAATTAATATTTTCAATTATGGCCACCATTTTCAATTATATTTGTAGTCCAAAACCGGCAAAAACTGCGATCTTATAAATCCGATCGTCGCTTTTATAATTCCGATAAGCCTAATTAGACGCATCATAACAGACTCAGTGCGACTTCACCCTTGCGCCAGCGCTTTGGTAAAAGTACGGGCGGGATAATTTAGACATAGGGCATTGCAGTCACTGCATGGGGCATGCTATAGGAATGGAGCTGTTTTCATATATTAATAAATCTGATATCTTTGTAACAATTAGAGTGCCCTTAATGTGATTGGAAATAAGTCTATTCCGAGTAAAAGTACTTATTTTTAAGCCATTATGTAGCTTGGTTTGATCAGGGACTTCAATAATTAAATTTATGAGTAAATAAGTCCACACAAGACGTAGGTGGAGCAATTGAGACACAGCGATTGGGTAAAGTTTATGGGAGAAACTACAAGGTCTTCGATCTCCTGTCCGGCGTACTGTAAAACCTTTTTTGGGGTAGGCCTACTGCAAAGCCTTAGATCTACTTGTTCCGCGTACTGCAAGCCAGAAAGTGTTCAGATTAAATTCTCCGGACTATCAGTGACCATCATGGAACCAGATTTGTTACGGAGACCTCCAACTGATTATCCTGCTTGTACAATCCTAGCAGGAAGTGCTCCAACCAGACATCCGTCGTCGCGTAGCGAGGCATGCAAGAGCGTAGCTGCACAAGTATCCAATGTGAAGACCCGATGTCTGGACAGATACCTGCGCCAACCGCCTTAAATCTGAGAGAGTTTCTTAAGGCAAAGTTCCAACTCTTGAAACAGTCTCTAAGGAGGTAAGAGCGTCGCCTTGTGGAAAGTAACAGCAAAACTTGCCACAACCAAGTACATTCTATGGTATGAACCTGTTTGAGCAGTCTCCCACCTGGAGCTGACTCTCAGGGCTGAATGGCGATGCCCAAACAGATTGAGAACCAAGAGAATCGGCCGATCAAGGGTTTCCTTGCAGAAGAAGTGGGGCATCTGGAAGAAGATCAGGACACTACCCTGTGGCTGGGGAACAGCACCACACAGACAATGAACACCTCTTGGTCTGGACCACTGCGGAGCAAACAATGCACACCAAACAAGGACCTTGCGGAATTCATGAAGCAGCCAGACATTGTACCCAGCTCTGGGCTGGATCATATTTGACGAACCCATGTTTGGACAGATAAGAAGAAGACTCTTATCCTCCCGATGGCAGTCTTCTAATCCCAAAATGACAAGAGTACTTTGTCAGTAATTGATGAGTCAACAGGGAACCACCAAGGACTCTCAGGTTAGACTAAACAATGTGTGAATTATAAGACGCCATGGCCGTTGTTCGAGTTTCAATAAGGGCCCAACAATGGTACACTGCTCTTATTTTGCCAAACACCTTTGTTCAAAAACATTCCCTAAGATTGTATCCGGGTATGTCCGGGTATGATGAAAGATGTGATATCTTCGACAGATATAGTGATAAATCCCTGGAAGCTCAGACACATGGCAAAAGGTCTGATGGCCTTGATTGGTCAAGTTTGACACGGAGATTTCGACAATATCAAATTAGTACCACTGTAAAAAACCCTGCTTGTTCATATTGAAACAAAGTTCTCAAACTGACAGATTAGTGGGGAAAGTTACTCTAATGTTATATGAAGATAGAAGCAAGAGCTTAGTTGGCACCTCAACGTATTCTCAACAAACCAGGGTGTTGTATGAGCTCCAATATTGGCTGAGCACTTACTAGAGGAGGCAGACCACCTTAATCCCAATGCGTGTACTTGATGCGTCCAAGAATGACGGAAACATCAGAGATATCGCCCGACACGGATGGCTTTCATTTTACATCAGGATTGTGTTCAACCAAAACAGCCTTCAATGCGAACTTCACTTTATCACCGGAAAAGGAAAAGCAAGACGGCCCACAGTTGACATATGTGCAAGGTGTACAGCAAGCAGTTGGAACGAAAGTAAGGTTCTTTGTACCTTTAAAAGGCCCTGCCACACTTTTGAGAGGTACTGATTGGGGAGAAAAAAATTGCTGGCTAATCTAAGAGTAGGTGGATAAAGTCTAGATTCAAGCTGTGACGCAATGGGGTGTTATTTACAGACAATTTCGTGGGATAATTGACCCTAGGCAGTATGTTTAAAGTTCTTGAAAAATTATTGTGCATGGTGTATGTCAGGAACAGCAAATGCAGCACATTTGCCAAGAACAGCGCTCTGTAAATGCAGGGACTTTGGTAACACAATTGATTTCAACGTAACACGTCCAGAAGAAGGCATCCGAATCATCATCTGTCGTCCGTAGGGACGGAAACATTCGAAAGCAGCTGCAGAAAAATTCTGTAGCAGGTTGCCTTATCATTCATGAGTTGCTGGCTTTCACTGCATACCCCAATCCAATCCAACAATCCAAAGTTTCCTGCCACAGCTAGATTTTTTCTCCAGGCGGTTGTCCAGATAATCAGGTGAGAGTGGTGGTTCATTGTCCGCATGCGTGAACCTGCAAAATGGAGACGTCTCTTTTTAATGGTTTTGTGATAGGAGTGTATATCTCCATATATACCTCATTTGTTGGAAAATATGCAAATGCAAATGGTTGCGCCCGCATCCGAAGTGCCTATCTCTCTGTCATTGACGTTTGGGCCAGATTCCTCATATAAGGTTGATGTGGGGGGTTCGCCACTCCTCCCCGCACAGCGGAGTCTGTTTTGCTTCCCAGCATATGACGGTGTGGCAGGAGATAGGCAGCCGGGTCAGTCCAGGGAACAATGGTGAACAATAGGGCAATCGATTCAGTTTGACTCTCGTCACTCAACATTAGTTTCACGCTTTATTCCGTGTCGTCTATGGAGCCCGGACTATGAATCCTGCCGGACCATATCTCCTTTCACACTGGTACCCATTTAATTCAGAGGTGGAGAGAGAGGCCAAGCGAGGTAAAGTGCCTTGGCCCAAGTGCAAAAACCACAAGGCGAGAGCGGGGCTCGAACCCACAACCTTATGCTTTATGATGGCGAACGCCGATCCACTTGAACAAAATGAATCTTCCAGCTGTGTTAAGTACTCTTCTAAGAAGTTGTATATAACAGCCATTGATCCTGTTCCTCAAGCATTGGGTAATGGTCCAAGTCTCAGCTCCATAGATGAGTATACTCTCTACACAAGCCCTAAAGAACTTAAGTTCTATCATGACTAGGTACTGGGTAACCCTTGTAGTCATGTAAGCCTCATGGAATTTAAATAGCCTTATTTTTTTCTTGACCAAGGAAATGCAAAAATAAAAATCCTATTGCATTTTAGTAAAGTTTGCACACGACAAAAGTTTTTGTGTCTCTAAAAAGGTGAATAACATGATGGTTGAATAACATGAGAGTATTAAACTTCTTTATCACAAAATATTATTGATTAATGCCTTACACCTCAATAAAGTTTCCAAAATAAAGCCCACTATGGTGAAAATAACTTCATGTACTGAAAAGACAATCCAAGATCAAAGTCAGGTATTTCCAGGATAGTGTTAAAAATAGTAGAATCTGTTAATTTTTATATGATATTTGGGTTATGTTCATTGACATTACAAGCATTAATCCAAAACATTAATATTGTCTCGGAAGGCCACTTGAAATCTTCCATGATGGCTTGTGTTGAATGAATAATAGGCATGCCAGTGATATGGAATTATCATCATAGTACATGCAATCCTACCACTTTTAGGCTTTATTACTGGTATGCTGAGATTTTAAAAACAAGTGTATTCGTATGGCGGCCATTTTGAAACATTGGCGGCAAAGCGAAATTAGATACACGTAATTAAGCCAGTGTTGTTAATGGGAATCCCTAGTATCACACACATGGGTATTGCCCACCAGTGTTACTCTTTTCCACGTTCCACACGCCAAAAAGGGATATAGGAATAGGACAAACATAATGTAAAAAATGGCGGCCCTTTGAAAGTCAAGATGGCAGCCAAACCAACTCAGTTACAAGTAAGACGTATTGCTTTAATGGAATCCCTGGTATCACAAACATGGGTAATGCCACCCCCAATTTTACTCCTCTAAGTTGATCCTAAGCCGAGATATAGGACACAAAATTACTGAAAAAATGACAGGCCATTTGAAATCCAAATGGAGACTGAGGTGTGGTGAAAAAAATGGCACTAAGATTTTTGAAATCAGCATCCCAAATGGACAAAGTAAGTAAGCTAATACAACAATTTTGGCACAAAAAATCACGGGAAAAAACATAACAAAACTGTACTATATGGCCGCCGTGAGGAACGCTGAAAGTAAGAAAAAAATCATGCAATTTCAGACCGAATTTTGTAAGTAATAGCAGAAATTACGGTAAACATGAATGGGGCTCATTCATAGGATTTTGGGTACGAACGTTGTTTATGCCTTAGACATATAAACAAGCGTTCATACCCAAACTCTTATGAATGAATTAGGGGTTCATTCATAGTATTTGGCATGAACGCTTGTTTATGCCCGAGGGATTTCCCCGTTCATGTTAACCGTACTTATACTTACAAAATTAAATCATTAAATAATATTCGGCCTGATATTGCATTAATTTTGACCACTTTTGGCGTTTGTCACTGCAGCCTTGTATAAACCGCTTGTTTACACATGTCACGTGACTGGTAGAACCCAGCTAGTTGCTGTTTATGAATCAATGGTGAGCTGATTCTACCCAGTCGCTGTTCTTTCTGATGTTCCCCAGGGCTCTGTCTTGAGACCACTCCTCTTTCTAATCTATGTTAACGATTTCAGCCTTGTCTCATTTTCTCCAAGCAGACGATACAACCCTCGATGCGTTTTTCTGAGAAGAGACCAGTTCTAGCACAGCAACTCACCGCAACGCAAATGCAATAAAGTATGAAAATGTCTGTTTTGCGTGTAGATTTTGTGCCTTTATATGCAGGCTTACGTACGCCAGCGCTTTGAATAAACGGCTGCGATTTACTGCTGTGACTATTGCATTACACACTGACGTCACTGACTTGAGGAGGGTAAAAACGTTACCTAAAATTTTGGATCGCGGTGCCGCATTAAAGCAATAATAGCACATTTTTTTGAAGAGCGCCCCCAATTTTTCAAGATATTTGAGATTTTTACACGGTTGCATTGGTAACTGGCTAGTAAACTACACCTGTGAATGGTTAAGCTCGAAAATGTCTGTGTCTCTCAAACGAAGGAATTTTGTAAATAGAATAATTATTATCGGAGATCTCCGATAATTATAATTCAACGGCTGCTGGAAACGGTCTTCCAGTGTGAAATAGCCGGGAAATAGCGCCATGTTCGTGTTTACGCTCATCCATTAGTTGTTTATTGGTTCAGGCAAGTCAACTTAGAGGTTATTTTCTCGAGGTGGCACTATTTCATCATGGACGGACATAAACGTAGCATTTCCAGCTCTGCCGTTAAGTCCAATTTGGGATCACAATTCTAATTACAAAATCGCTTATTTTATGATAAATACGCATTTTTTTTAGCATTCTCGTTCTTAGGTATAGTTTCCTAGACAATTACCAACGTAACTGTACCAAATATCCAATTTTAAAAATTGGGGGCGCTCTTAAAAAATTTGACATTATTGCTTTAAGGTTAAATTCAGTAACTAGAATTGCATTCAGCTGTGGCAGAAAGTGATCTCTACTTGACATGAGAGCCTGGCGCTTACATACACTGATTCCCAAGTATCGTGGGAAACAACTTGCGTTTTTGATGTTAGTGGAAACGATAATGCGTAGTGTGCTTTTGACTACTGTGCTAATATTTATGGTTAACCATTAAATGGCAGTTTGTTGGATCTATCTTGGGCAAGTAATGGATTTGAAAGCTGAAATTTTCAAGAGGACAGTGAGTAAAATACAGTCTTTCACCTAATATCAAATTAATAATTACGACCTTTAGTAAACCGGGCTTATGCAGATGTAGATGAGCGCGCCCATGCCCAGCTGCGTTAGGAAATGTGACCACATGAATTCAAAGTCCCCTCGATCGATATCGGTCACATTCATGAACAGCAGCTGGGCGTGGGCGCGCTCACTGCATCACCGCATCTGCATCTGCATAAGCCCGGTTTTCTAAATGTCTTAACCATTTCCGGGTAAATGGGAGGGGGGGGGTCCCACGTTCGAAACAAGCACCTTTAAAATGATCATAATCAATAAGGAATTGTTTTAATTTTGCTCAGACATATTCAACATGCATCCATTGGTCATCCAATCGAAACTGCCTCGCTTTCGTTTTTTAACACTTCCTCCGACAAGTTCATGGTGGGTTCATACTTTAGCGGAAGACTTCGGCCAAAGCTAGTCTTTGGAACATGCTTTATGCGCCGGATGCATGAACACACGCGTTGCATAAAAAGCATGTTCGAAAGGCTAACGTCTGCAGACGTTTGTCGATGAAGTATGAACCCACCTCCAGTCAACCAGAGAATATAGCTTTTCCCTCTTTTTGCATCTAGGTTTTCAGTAACTTATACCACATAACCGCACAAAAACAGGGTCTTTGTAAAGCACAACTATAGAAATGATAAAGCAGAGAATTCTGGATAGTCAACTGATCTATAATTCCATATAGTTGCAGTGGTTTTTCAAAGGCATTTTACATGAATTATGTAGTATTTAATGTTAGCCTAGATCCCAAAGAGAAACATTAGCAATACAGTTTGTTCCCAGTTGACTCGGGTTTAATGAGTTGGTACAGAAGGAGAGGCAGTTTTGACTAGATGAGCGTTTTTCGACAGCGTTCAAACAGGTTTTATCCCGTCAACGATAGAGCCAATTATAAGGTCTTTATAGAGGCTTGACATAAAAAGTAAACGACACAGCGCAATTTAAGGAAACAAGAATTGTTTTATTTCCCCTCTTAATAAAGTTCAAAGGCGTTGCACCTATGTATTGAAATTAAGTTGACATTTTAATTAAGATATCTATATCCGTAACGGACCGGTATTTGTTAATCTGGAATTTTCAGTTGATTTTCTAAATTTAGCTGCATGATGTTACGGCAAAACTGTCTGATTTATGTGACACGTATTTCATCTTTTCTATCTGAACTTTATTCTTTTTGACAGACGACGGTCTATTTTGTACATTTTGAGATGAACACAAAAGTTTGAATGCTGCAACTTCTGAAGTGATGTCAGCTTGTAAAATCTCGTAAGAACTATACTCCTAATTCGTAATTCTCAGCTTTTCTAATGTAATGTTAAATGCAGTAACTACATCATTATCATGTACGAATTGTGTTCATTTCAAAATGTCAGTAACATAACATAATTTTTGCTGTTGAAAAACAAGAAGTTTATACAGTAATTATTAATCAGTCTCAAAATGTTCATTTGTGGACCACCAAACGGACCTCCTTTCGGTCGGTTATCGTTGGCTGATACGTTCCTTTGCGGCATCCGGGATTCGTGTATTGACATCTGCGTCTCGTTTTCGCATCAATTTGAACAAAAAGTTCAGTTTTTCAGGTATGCTTTAGATGTACCGTTGTTTATATCTTATTATTCTTTCCGGATTGATGGATTTGAAAAGTTAACAAGTCTGTTAGCTTCTTAGACTGGTCGACCTGGTTGACCTGGTCGGCCTGGCTGGTTGGGGTTATTTGGATTAAATCCTGGATTATTGGGATTGGTAGGATTATTGGGAAATCCTGGATTGGTAGGATTGTTAGGATTGGTGGGTGTCATACCTGGAAAGAATGGTGGCCTTAATCCTGGAAACATTGGGCGTTCTTGTTCTGCGGGCATCGTACATATATATGGCATCATCATTGCGCAGGAGGCATCGAACCATAGACCGGTTTCGCCGCTAATCATCACGCAGTTTTCGGCTTGTCCGGTGGATTGACGACCATTATCCGGCTGATTTAGTCCCCAGTTAGTGAATGCAGGCATGCCGGGAGTGCCAGCTAAGTTTGTACCATCCTCCCATCTAAATTGTCCTTCCAAATGGGCATCGGAGAGGCCAACCCAAACGTCGACAGCTGGTGGTTGAGCAACAAAAGTGCTCAAATAGATCTTCAAAAATGCATTTGCTTGTCCATTATCGATTTTGGCTAGCTGACCAAGAGCTTCACCACTGCAAGGAGCAAACTGTCCGCATGTCGTCTTGGCGTCTTCCCATCTAAGACGATCGGGAAATAGCCGGTAACACTTGCCCTGTAAATGTGTCCATAGTGGTGGGCAAGCAGTGTGTCCGCAAGCTAGAGTTACTACAGCGGCAAGAATCAACAGCCTCATGATGACACGAACGATATTTTGTACAACTTTACTCGAACAATCACACACAACTTCTCAGGCTCCCCGGTTGCTGTTAACAGTGCGGCGATGTTCATTTGTGCCAACCTAGTGGAATTCGAGCGACTGCACAAGTCAAACCGAAGTCCCGCCTATGGTGGTGACGTGCCTACCAACTTTTCCCCCGGATATGACTCCTCCTTGGCGCTCACATGATTTAAGGGGTCAGGTTTGATCACCATGTCTTACAAGGGTAGCGCGTACTAAGGAGATGAGTCACTGATAAGAGAATTAAATTGTGCTAAGCAGGTCAAAAATAAATTGAAAAAGGAAGTAGTCGTTTTATCTTTTGATTTTTAACACGTACCCTTGTACCTATGCAGTTGTCTAGAGTTGGAAATATATTTGTAATTTTTAACTCTTTTCTACTTTTAAGAAGACAATGCTAACCAAGAATATGTCGCCGCCCTCTAGTATCATCAATGATTTGTTTTGTAGTTTTCATATCCAAAACGACTGGATAAAAACACAAACGAATTCATTTTAACGGGACACGATAGATGAGCTTGATATATGAGCCTAATAAATTTTATTGAAACTTGGTGTGAACAAACGTCCACCGATGGGAACCAACAATACAAATAAATAAAGGTTTTTCAAAATGGAAAGGTTGGACGACGCAGAATTTTCCAAATGAAAGATTTTTTTTTTTAATTTTAACAATAAACACGTGATCTTTGGAGCTCGGAGAGAAAGAGATGTCACCATTGGGATTTTTAGGTACAGAGTGATCACTGGGATCTTTAGCTGGCTTGTGAAGTGACTTTCCAAAAAGTTTACGGGCAATTAGCCAGAACTGGCCGGTCTAAAGTTTCCTTGCAGAAGTTGGGTCTACCTGGAAGCAGATCAACACAGCGGTGGTTGTGGAACAGCACCGCCGAAATGGAACAGCTCTTGGTCTGCCCACTGTTTGAGCCACAATGCACAAACAATGACCTTGCGGCATAGTGAAGCACCAGAACGTTTTACCATCTCGGCTGCATCATTTGAGAATCACTTTTTTGGACACGATAAGAAGAGTCAGACAGCTCTCAATAGATATCCACGGTAGCCTCGTCGGGCCTACAGCTTTCCTTTTTTTCAAAACCTAAAATCGGTTGTGTCGATTCCACTATAACACCGACCAGTTCAATGATGTTTTACCTACGACACAGGTTTTGCCTGTGCATGTATGGGTGTAACGTTCGTTTGATCCTTTATACCCCCATTCCATGGAATTTACACAGAAAGCGGAGTTTTCGTTCCCTATTTTTGTCTGAATATGGTGAATAAAGCTTTGCTTCTGACTTTGCTTGCACAGAAATAATTGCAGATAATCGATTCAGTGAATTCGATTGAAAATTAGTGGTGCACTCTATCATTAATGTATCGGATTATTTTAAACAGTGTAAACATTTAAAAAAGCCAAATATTCCCTGGTCTGGTCCAGATAGTGAAAACAGATCCCTTTTCAAATAACTTTATTCTCCTAATTTTAGTATCCCTCAGAACCATTGTAATAAGCTGGAATGACTTTGAAGACATTCTTCACATCTGACCGAAGATAGAGGAGAGACCCACAACACACTAGCCTCAAAGACCCATCCATTTGCCGGCCTTTTTGTTAATATATATCCCAACATGATCCCATTTACCGCTTAAGGTAATGCGATACATCACCAAGGGGTAAACGCATTCAACCATCGTCCTGCGGGCGCTGCATTTTGACTATTGGCACGGAATAATTATCAGTTTGGGTGCTTGTATACACACATACTGTCAATTCGATACAACAATCCGCCAAAATCGTTGTGTATGTTTGGTGCTAATTGGTGGTAATTTTGGTCCTACCCATGGCCACACAACGACTGACAGGACACGTCAGTCGTCTTGATTGAATAAACCGCCTCAATGAATACATCGTTTCACCTCGCGCGCATTGCATTATGAGAAAAAGAGTATCTGGCACAATGATCCATGTACACTATTTTTACACCTGGCCCACTCTTTTAACACTACATTAAATTTGTATCACTACCGTTAGTGTATAGGGCAAAGCGGCACCCACAGTATGTGGAAGAAGCTGAGGCAAGCCATTGCTTTCTATTGTTGTACTCTAGGTTTTTCTTTGGTGGTCGCAAAACATGCGAGAACTGTGAATTTCTAAAGATTACGTACGTTTTGCCTCTCTATATCTATATAGCAACCTCTTTAGATAATCCCCTCCTTAGATGAGGATGACTAGCCATGCTCTACTCGGAAAATTCAGTCCGCCTCAACTTTGAATTATGTAAATGCAATATTGGAAAGAGAAAATTGAAGCTCAGGAATTTTTGTTCTGAATTTATGAAACCGTCCCAATTGCATGCCATTCATCATTTAAACTATGCTTATTAACCCTTTCTACCCTGACTACCTGATCATTTTTTTTGTACAACACCGGAATGGGGTACCACCCCTTGAATTTACTTTATTGAACATCCATTCTTATAAATTTTGGTACCTCAGTATAGGCTTTTAGCGTTTATACAAAATATGTAGAACCAATGATACGTCACTATGACGCCATACGGTAATAAAGTATGAAAATACTGCATAATATGAGAAAAATTGATATTTTGCAAATTTCTGCCATTTATTACGTCATTAGTGCCATTTTGTTAATATGTTGGTACTCATTTATGGTATCATAGGAAAAGAGGATGACTCTACTATTGCTACTAAAATCAAATGTCCATGATATTCCTGTGTCGTATCTAGGCGTTTGGTATTCCCTCCCGAAAGGGGGGGGGGGTGGTGGTGAATGCCACGCCGTACCAATCGCTTTGGGATCACCCCCTTACCTTTCCTATACCCCGGTAGTGTTTTTTAGGGGGGCAGAAAGAGCATAACATGTCAATTGGCACTTACATTAACTCATTTGACACCGGAAAATGGGGTTTTAGTAGAAGAGAGCGTTACC
>JAMKCH010068134.1:0-10426 GCA_023653785.1 Ophioderma brevispina
TGATGTATGGAGGCACTCGACACAACTGTAAGTGCCAATTAATATGCCGTGCTCCGTTGTTTCTATAAGCGTAATGTTGGTGCTGAAGACCTACATCTCGCCTAACTAGACTCAGATTTTGGGCGAAATATTGTTAATCAACAACTTGATATTACATAACTGTGCTATCAATTCTTCCCGGGAACGGGGTCAATCCACACTGCATTGCAATATTGACCTCGTGAATGATCTCTACCCGGCACAATTGTTCACTTGGGTCACTGAAGTTCGCATTTTCCAATCATCACATCACCGAATGCTTGCTCCAGAGAAATTGCCCTCTCTCCACTATCTTACACTATTTAACTGGGAATTAAGCTCACCGGTAAAATAGCGGATGCTCAATAGAAAAATGCTACAATGAAACTTGGGTTTCTGTCTATTATCTTTGCATGTACAGAATATTTTGGTATCATTTCAAAGCGAAAGACTGGTTAATATTTGTGTGGAAATTTGGATAGCTATACTCTGATTACCAACAGAGTTATGACAAATCCCCTCGGCCAAAGAGAGGGTGGAGGTGTGCAGTGGCTCTGTGGTAACAGCGGCTCACCCTGTACAAACTATGGGAAATTTGGATTTTTTGCATTCCCCCTTTCTGTTACAAAAATGTTCACAACTTTTTCAAAATGGGCATTTAATTGATTTTGATATCAAGAAAGCTATCACTTTCTCTAATCTCCTTACTAATAACTCTTTTTTATATCATGCCTTCAGAAAGAGGCTTGAACTTTTGACAGCGAGAGTAGAACATTTCCCATATGGCAAAAACAGCAAAATTATTCCCAATTCTTCTGAGCAATGTAACCTGGGAATTATTTATCCTACTATATTCACAGTTATATTTTCTGGAAGGAAATTGTATGGGAATATAAATAGAATTAGTTTTTTTTTTGGAGGTTAGTTTAATTAAAATTTATGGCTGAAATTATATAAAATTTTGTTAAAAAAAATAAAAAAAATAAAAAAAATAAAAAAAATAAAAAAAATAAAAAATTGCATTTTTAATACACACAGTTGATAGTTTATATTGTTCTTAGTCAAAATAAAATTGATTGTAATATGACGTCCAAATGACCATTTCATTCTGAGATTTTTAAGATTTGTGAATTTTGATAGGAATGTTTGTTTTCACCCTGTATATCTTGAAAGGTGTCACCCTGTACATTAAACTGTTTATGTATCATAGGCGT
Organism: Ophioderma brevispina; assembly: GCA_023653785.1. Lineage (NCBI taxonomy): Eukaryota > Metazoa > Echinodermata > Ophiuroidea > Amphilepidida > Ophiodermatidae > Ophioderma > Ophioderma brevispina. Next base: position 1,233 of record JAMKCH010068134.1, read on the forward strand.
GCCCAGAAAATTTTATTGAGGGGGCTGGACTAAAGATGTGCGAACCATGAGAGCAAAGCTTGCGGAGCAACTAACGGGTGGGGTCCGCCTTAGGGCCCCGGCGGGGCTCCTGAGTTTTAGGGTTTTCAAGACCGGAAAACGCCTTTCCTTGCGTAACTTCTTCCGGCCACTTTTTGATCTGCATTGCATGAAAAAAATCAAATGAATGTACCATGTCCTCTCTTTTTTTAGTTTTTTCTCCTTCTCTTTTCCTTTTTTTTTCTTTCTCCCTTCCTTTCTCCTCCTCTTGTTCTCGAGAAAACTTTGAGGGGGCTTGCTAGCCCCAAAGCCCCCCCCCCCCGGGTACGCCAGTGTGTGTAGCTTTCTTATGGCCTTCAGCTTTCAGAAAATGTATACTTTACTATAATAGGATTAATTTTGAGTTATTGACACTAATAGGGAAATTGAAGTAGTTTTTGATCCCACACATTTATGTGTGACGCAAAGTCGGCGAGTGTAAAATGCAGGCCATATAGGACCATGGTCAAAGCAGGCCAAGCGCAGATGCCATGTTAAGCACAGTTTAACCTTGGTGACATTTCTCCTGGGAAAATTGGTCACTTTTCTCCAAATGTTTACTGTTTTGATAACAAATTTAAAATATTGCACATTAGGGATCACAAACCAAACGGACAATGTGAAATGTCGCAATAGCTTGCAAAAATCTCTGGAGGGAAGATTTACAAACCCCATTCACAAAACATGTTGCAAAGTTGTAAATACCTTTCTAAAATAGCAATTAAAGTGCAACGAGAGATTTTGAATTTGAGGCACCCAAATTTTATGTCATAATTGTAATTTCAATAGATTAGATACTCAATCGATTTCTTACCTTGTGTTTGCCTTCAGAAAAGGTCTTAAAGATGAGAAAACAGGTTATTTTGGATTTGCTGATATTAATGTAAAAATAAGGCTGATGAATTTCGTATTTTGTTCCTATACGAATTAGAAATTTCACAAATTTTTGTACCAAAGAAACATTTCTCAGCTTTATCTTTCAAGGGGATATTTTTGATGGAGAGCTTTACATCAGAGGGAAAAAATCATTACTTCGATGTTTTAAGGGACACTTGATTGTGAAATCTCTCGTTGGCAACACCTTTAAGTCCTGAGCACAACTAAGCAATTTACAAAGTTGGGGAATAACAAACAGCGTCTTAGCCAAGGCTTTGATTCTTGATAGAAAGAAGACCCTTTCCACTTCAGCCTCTTTAAAACAAAACAAGCTAAAACACTATAATGGAGAATTGGAAACTCTACTAAAACCTCTACTAAAAAAACCTAATCCAATCCCTTGGGAATAAACTTGTTTTGGACACAAACCACCCTTTGTGCCCCACTTCAAGATAAACTTGACTGTGGTTACGTTGGGATTTTTTTTCCCTGTAAATCATTGATATAATGATTTTTTTTACAATGACGTATATCTTGTCCGATTCAGAAACCACAAGTAGAATCCGAAACAACCAAAAATCCTATTAAAAATTAAATTATAAAAAAATGTTTGTCTCGCCATGTAATGATCAATTATTGCTTGTTACCATACCATGAGAATGACAAATATTTGACAATGCTTCCAGTTTTCTTTTCTTTACAAGAAACATAAATTTGCCTACATTAGAATGCCCTACATGGTATACCACCAATTTTGGTCAAAAGAACTTCTGACCTAGTCACAAAACATCTAGTCAAGGTCACACACATAGTCAAAGGTCACTGCATTGGATTTCCTTACTTTCAGATGGGCCTGATATTGACATTAAGATGTAGAGAGGACAGTCTGATGTTTGTGTCAGAGTTTCTTGTGACCTCAAAAGGTCAAAGGTCTTCTAATAGGTCAATTTGCTTAGAAATGCCCAATGACCACCAGATTTGGTCAAAAGAACCCTGCCCTTAAGTCATGTTTGGGGGGTAGATTGGTATCGTGTAGCGTCACCACAGTATCTGTTCATTGAGTGCTTGGGTTTCAGTGATTGCTCCCATCTTCTCGACTTGTGGGGCGTCCCACTAGTACTACTAACAGGTTGGTTCTTCTCAACAAACACAAGTGTCGCCTGGTTGCGTGATCACTTGCTTTATGATTGAATTTTGGCAAATGGTTAGAAAGGAACAAATCACTTGAGAGAAGAGTTTATAGCAAATGACCAAGTTTGAAGTAAATCGGGCATATCGTTTAGCAGCAAGCATGTTAAAAATGTGTAACGCGATTGTAGAAAAATACATCCAGTAGTTGAAACCGCTAGTGTCGTCGGCCGTCACAGTTTGTGAATGGGGTCACAGGTGACATGAGGTCACCAATGGTGGAAATGAGTCACCAAGGTGACATGAGGTGCACCAAGGTGAAATGGAGGCACCAATGGTGACATGAGGTAACCAAGGTCTCATGGGTCACAAAGGTCACCGGGGTCATGAAGTCACCTTGGGTCACAAAAGTCAAATGGGTCACAAAGATCACATTGTGGTCCACCAAGGCACAGGTAGTACTGCACCCCGCCACACCCCCCTTCCCCCGCTGCACCCGTTCCCCCGATGCACCCTTCCCCCGATGCACCCTTCCCCCGATGCACCTTCCCCCGATGCACCATTCCCCCCGATGCAACCTTCCCCCTCCCCAACACCCCAACTCACCCCACCCCCTCCCTGTCGGGCATTCCCACCCCGACCGCTCCCCGGCACACCGATTTGTGAATGGCGCTCAAAGGTGACATGAGGTCAACAATGGTCACACGAGGTCACATGAGGTCACACGAAGTCACCAAGGTCAACACAAATCACCAGGTCACACAAAGTCACCAAGGTCACACCAAATCACCAAAGGTCACACAAAAAGTTCACCAAGTCACACCAAGTCACCAAGGGTTTCACACAAAGCACCAAGGTCCACAAAAGTCACCAAGGTAACAACAAGTCACCAAGGTCACACAAATCACCAAGGTCCAAAAGTCACCAAGGTCACCCAAAGTCACCAAGGTCACAAATGTCACCAAGGTACATGAGGTCACCCCACCTCTCCCCAACACACCACACCCTCCTGATCCACCCTACCCCAAAGCACCCCACGCACCCCACCCCCTCTCTGATGAAACCTCACCTCACCACTAACACTCACCCGTCCCCTCCCAAACCCTACCCTGCCTCCTCCTCCCCAACACCCCACCCTGCCTCTCCCCAACATCCAGCACCCCACCCTGCTCCTCCCCAACCACCCAACTCCTCCCCAACACCCCCCCTTCCCCCTCCCCAAAACCCTACCCTTCCCCCTCCATATGATTCACACACAAAGCTTGTTGTATTGTGTTTTTAATGTAGCAAAGGATTTGCATATCCGATGTACCATTTTAGCGATACAGCAAATATGCATATTAATAGCTAATTTGCATAATAAGCCGCATGTATCAGGAATTTTCAAATGGCAAAGATACGGTTGTACAGTTCAAAAAATATCGCGATCCGCTGGTTGTGCTTAATTAGCTCATTTGCATAGGTAATTTGCCCGAAAGATGGCCCAACATCTAATCAGGTTGAGACTCTTTAACCCACTTCCTTCAACCAAGTACATCTTTATAGGCCTTACGGAACTCAAGGTAACTTGCACACAAGCCTGGGGGGAAAGGGTTATCATTTTTGACTGGCAAAATAAGCTAATTAATATTCATGAATATCCAAATAATGCAGCCAAAAAGCTACAAATAATTATATTGGCACCTCACTCTATCACCCTACCAAGGTGAAGTTAATGGGATTTAGCGTTTAGCCAGCAGAGCATTCAAAAAAGGTTAACCGAAATGTCTGAAAATACTGAAATAAGCTAATTTTTAAAATAATGAATTTTTTTTTAAAAAAAACGGGAAATAATGCAGCCAAAAGCTCAACATAATATTGCGGCACCTCTCGATCATCCTATCAAGTTTGAAGTAATCGGGGATAGCGTTTAGCCGGCAGGCAGGTTAACGAGTCATACGGACGGACGGGCGGACATACGGACACACAGAAATTTGGACTGTATGTGCCTCATGAAACATTTGTTAGGCGACACAAAAATGAGATCTGTCCGTCTGTCTGTCTGTCCGGCTATGTATTTCGTTATGCTTTGACCTATGGGTCGAATTTGGGAATGAAGGAGGGAAGGACAGTCTGTACATTTTGTTTCACTAATCAGGGGTTCAGAGTGACCCAGAAGTTCAAAGGTCATCTATAACGGTCAATTGTGTAGAAATGCCCTATAGCCACCAAAGTTGGTCAAAAGGACCACTGACTGACAAAGATACAAATCTGTAGGTCAAAGGCAAAAACACGTAAGTGCACAGGGTGTCCATGTAATCAAACAAATAAAATCTTAGAATTGTGAACAGAAGTTATCACGTTGTTGCATTCATTTACAGTATTATTGAGACTAAAACATACATGAATAGCCTATTATTATGTGAACATTGGCACATTCCTCAATAATGTGGGTTTTTGAAAAGTCAGTAGCACGCAATCAGGCACTATAGTGAATTAAGATGAAAACAATATTACGTGTAACTATTAATAGGTTCTGATGAGAAACTACATGTAGATATTCCGCCGACGCCGGCATACTTTCCGAATCCACATCTGATTGTGTCATAATGCTAACACCCTAATACCGTGCCAATCCCTTGCTAAGTCCCAACATGTCTAAAGCCATCTCATATCATCAAGGTGAAAGTGACAGGCAGGTTCAACCAAAGGTCACACAAAGTCACCAAGGTCACACCAAAGTCACCAATGTCACACAAAGTACCACCAAGGTCACACAAGTCACAAGGTCACACAAGTCACCAAGTCACACAAAGGCACCAAGGTCACACAAAGTCACCAAGGTCACACAAAGTCATAAAGGTCACACAAAGTCACAAATTGGTCACCACAAGGTCACCAAGGGCACAACACAGTCACCAAGGTCACAAGTCACCAATGGTCAGTCAATGAGGTCACCCCACCCTCTCCGACACACACACATTGCCCTGAATCCTCCACCCTACCCCCCAACGCACCCAACGCAACCCCACCCCCTCTCTGATGCACCCCACCTCACCACGAAAACACTCCACCCTTTCCCCTCCCCAACAACCCACCCTGACTCCCATCCCCAAACACCCCACCTGCGATCCTCCCCAACACTCCAGCACCCCACCCTGCTCCTCCCCAACACCACATCCTCCCCAAAACACCCCCCACCTTCCCATACGACCAAAGACCCTACCTTCCCCCTCCATATGAGTCAACCACACAAGATGTATGGTATGTTAGGGTAGGTTTTTTTTTTAATGTGTCAAAGGAATTTGCAATCCGACATTGTACCATGTTAGCAGCTTACAGCATTATTGCATATGTAATAGCTAATTTGCATAACATAAGCACATGTATCAGGAATTTCAAATGGCAAAGAACGGTGTACCGTTTCAAAAATTATATCGTTACGCTGATTTCTTGAATTATTACATTAGCTCATTTGTTCATAGGTACTTTGCCCGAAATATGCCCCAACATCTAATCAGGTGAGAACTCTTTAACCACTTCCTTTCACCAAGTAATCATTATAGGCCTTACGGAACTCAAGATGGGGTAACTTGCACACAGCCTTGCGGGGAAAGGGTTCTCATTTGAGGCCAAAATAAGCTAATTAATATTTAAAAATTTTAAATTCCTGGAAACCCAGAGATTCCACTATCAAAGGTAGGGTGGTACCTCACTCTATCACCCTACCAAGTGTTTGAGGTTAATTGGAATTAGCGTTTAGCCAGCAGAGCATTTCAACAAAGGTTAACCGAAAGTCTCTTGAAAAAATATGCAAATAAGCTAATTTAAAAATCATGAAGTACGCAAATAATGCGCCAAAGCTACACATAATATTGCGGTGGCACCGCACTCTATCATCCTATCAAGTTGAAGTAAATCGGGGGGATAGCGTTTAGCTGCAGAGAGGTTAACGAGTCATACGGACGACGGACGGACATACGGACCAACAGAAATTTGGACTGGTAGTGTCTCCATGAACATTGTTCAGGCGACACAAAAATGAGGATCTGTCGTCGTCTGTCCTGTCCGGCTATGTATTATTCGTTATGCTTTGACATATGGGTCAGATATTTGCATGAAGGTAGGGGAAAACAGTCTGACATTTGTGTATCCTAATTCAGGGTTTTCAGAGTGAGCCAGAAGAGCCCTCAAAGGCTCATTCTACCTGGTCAATTTGTGTAGAAATGCCCTCATGACCACCAAATTTGGTTCAAAAGGAAAGAACTGACTGAAAACAAACCAACTGGAGGTCAAAGGGCAAACAAGTAAAGTGACAGGGGATGCAATAGTAATCAACAAATAAATATTAGAAATTTTGAACCGAAGTTATCACGTTGTTGCATTCATTTTATCATAGTAGTATTTGAGACCTAAAACATACAAATAGGCCTATATTATTTAGAACCTTGCCATTCCTCAATCATGTGGGTTTTGAAATTCAGTAGCATCAAATCGAGGCCCTATAGTGAATTATAGATGAAACAATATACGGTAACTATAAATAGGTTTCGGATGAGTAACTAATGTAGATATTCCGCCGACGCCATTGCATTCACTTCACTGAAATCCAAATCTGTTGTGTCATTAATGCTAAAACACCCTAATACGTGCCAATCCCTCGCTAAGTCCACCAACAATGTCAGTAAGCCATATCCATCATCATCAATGTGAAAGAAGTGAAAGGCAGTGTTTCACAGGGACTACGCTAATAGATAGATTTGAAATAGTTGTGGAATAACAAAATACGTGAACGATTCCCCATTATTGGTATCTGTGCGGTCTGATCTTCAGTCGTGCGCACAATTTACGAGAGCACATAAATCAAATGGGGCAAGTTTGCTATTTGCAAACGAGACCATTTTCTTGGGGGTGGGGGATAATTGTTGGCGGGAACCACACAGGAAATAGTCTTCGTTTGAATCCAGTTTATTTTCACCCAATTTTTGCTAAGTTTAAGCAATCTGTGAAATCGTCTCAATGCTGCTAAACATAATTTTGAATATTAACACATGAAGTAATGGAAAAGCTCATTAAAAACACGTTTATGGCATGAAAATGGGACAAAAATGGTGCTTGTCGAAAAATCTTGTGCACCAAAAATGATGGACTTTATAGAGTAATTTGTGCTGTGCATTGTGAACATTTGGCAGGGTGATGGCTGTGATTTTTTAATTTCTGGCGGCATGGAAAAATACACTGTTGCACATCTGCTTAGAGAAACAGTCAACACATAATGGCTGTCTTAAGAAATAAATATTGTTTATCAGCCTACTTGATACACTTGGATTTTTCTTAACATTTATGGCTTGGTATTTCCTACTGTATATGAGTGGATTCCCATACCAAGTTGTTTATTTCAAAAAAACATGAACAAAGATTTAAAAATTGTAGGGTTATGGAAAAAAAAATATGTAGTTTGTTCAAATGTTGTTCCTAAAAGTTGTTATTTAGATTTTTTTAAAATGTTATGGGGGAAAGGCAAGTTAAATTTGGCGACCTGGCCCCCCTCACTGACACCTAGCGTGGTGTGCATGCACAAGTTTTTTTGTTTAATTTTAAATATAATTGCTTAATTTCACCATGCAAAAAAATGCTGTTTCGCTCAAGATTTTCCTCATTATCCCCCTGCGTTTTAAAAAGCCATGGGGATATTGTGACAGCAGATTCCTTATGTCTGTGTGTTGCATGTCTGTTGTGAGTTCCATTGGTAAATATGACCTTGGTTTAGTGACTGAGGAGGGTAAACTTCTACCAGGATCCCAATGTCCAAATTTGACTTACCTAGTATGTGGCATTGGAGATGTAATTAAAAACCCAGCACTGTTTTCATCATTATTTGTACATATTAATGAAACTCATTTGCATATTGCTTTATTGGCTCATTTTAAAAGGTGTGAACTTCTGCCAGATCCCAATGTCCAAATTAAACAAAACTGGCATGGGATCGAGTAAGTGCAGGCAGGCCGCAGAGGTCTAGAACGGCCTTGATTTTAAGTTCCGTATGCACAGTCAGCGTGGATTTTGAATATTAATTAAAAAGATTTGCACTAGTGATCTAAAAAACCACTCGTAGCTGTTGACTTTCAAAAACTTTGTACAAAAAGTGACAGCAGTTAGTTAAAGAATCATTATTGGGATCATCCATTCAAATCAAGAAAATAACTTTCAATTTGTCCAAATCGGAGCTTATGTGAGTATAAATATAGCGAAGATTACTCTTTCAAAAAAACTTTGAAAATGTTCCCTTAGCGAAGTGTATCAAGGCGGAGACCTGTATCATTGAAACCGTACCGATGTTGCTTTCAAAATCTTAAACAAAATTAAACATTGAATTGGGGTTAATAAGGCAGGATGACGAGCATTTTATACTCGAGTCATACTAAAACGGACGTACAATTACTTATTGTACGGTGTAATGAAGCGAGAAAATGGGATGTGCTGTTAACAGGTCGGTCGATATGACTATTACGGGGGCGACTCTGGATGCAAATCAACAGCTGTGGGGTGAATGGGAAGTTATGCAATATGGCAAAAGCCTATATGACAATGGATTCAATTTTGTTAACAAATACAGTGTGGTTGGATGCGTTGATTTCCAGCTATATGTCTGAGCGAAAGTTGTTTATATTTCCTTTCAATATTTTTTATAGAATTGCTTTATACTACAAATGGCTTGGAAACGCTATCTCATTTTAGACACAATTTCTAGTAACTATTTAAAGTTCGTAATACAGTCAGGAACTAACAAATTATGAACATCACTTTCCGCGAAAATTCAAAATTGCAGTGGAACTCGTGTCGCTGTATTTACAGCGATAAAAGTCTATCGTGATTTAGAACACTTGGGGGCAAAGATGAGGCTGTGTAGGCAGCCGTCAGGCATCACTGATCAATCTCGTATTGAAGGGATGCACGTAAAGTTGCCTTGTGCACTTCATTAACGAAGAGGTTGAGGTATCATGTGCTGCATTGCAAAGTACGGCCCCACACATGATGTCATCACTATTGTGCATTGAATGAGCTCATTTGCATATTGCTCCTGCCAGGGGGATCTTGGAAGTTATAACTTTTTCTTTTTTCATTTTTGCCCAAGGAGTAATGCAGCTTGCCTG
>JAMKCH010068143.1:0-65698 GCA_023653785.1 Ophioderma brevispina
AAACACATGTTGAAGGATTGTGATGGCACAATCCTAAATTCATCCCGTTTTATGGTAAATAGGAAATGTACAGCACTGCCCCATCACACCCATTATGAGGGTATTGGACAAAGCTATCATGGCGTGCTGAGGGAATCCCTCTCAATTAAGAGGCATGATCAGGTTACGTAAACTATTTTCCAGTAATTAGTCTTGTTAAGGTTTTTGAGTAGTGGGACTCCGTCCAAGAAAAGAAACAGTTAAAACGTCAACAAAGTATTCATGCTACTATGCAATTTCAAACAACGGTATCACCTGGCACAAACAGTATCTCGGCAAGGTGTGTCGATCAGTATTGTGCCAAGTCACACCTTTGAAGTTTCCGAAATATACATTTTGTTGAGTAGGTCTTGCTCTTTCATTTAACCCTCGCTTGTAAAAAAGCGTGCAGAATGGCTGAGATGAGAACGCCCGAAAGACCAAAACCCAAAACCTCTAAAAGTTGCAGTTTTTGGATTTTCAATGGGCATTGCAGTGTACGTGGGACACGAACACGTGTACCATAATCACCTAACCTATTGCACGTAGGCTTCCTCGCTCATTTCAGTCGGAAAACCTTCTGGCTGTGTGTTAAATCAATACAAACGTATTATTGCGTTCTTGTACACACAGTAACCATTGAAAAATCCGAAAAAATTGCACACTTGTTGGTTTGGGGGGTTTGGTTCTTTCGGGCGCTCTATCTCAGCCATTTCTGCACGATTTCATCCCCCAATGTTGATACCCATTCACGTGTTTTGACCCCAAAATAACCTCATATGTTACCATAATAGTTTTAAAATGGTAAATTTCCGCGCGCTTTTTGCGCGCATTTTGTTCAAATTACAATATATTTAATGATTGTTATCTTCTAAATGGCACATTGTTTAGCGCGCTAGCTTGAGTAATGGTTTTTCTTTTCAGCAACCCCATTCATCCATAAATTTTAATCAAACCCCAATCCCTCCAAGTCAAAAGAAATCTCAGGCCCTGCCCCCCCCCCTTTCAGGAGGGGGAATACCAAAACCACGCCCAGTACGGACCACAGGAATATCACAGACATTATGATTTTAGTTGACAATAGATAGAAGGTCCTTTCTTCCTTGAACAAAATGAGATACACCATTATAAACATGTCAAATGACGTCATTAATGTCTCTACTGATGGAAAATGTGTACGTGGTACAATTATTATTTTTGAGCCAGTAACAATTTGCAAAATATCAATGTTCTTCCTATATGCAGTATTTTTAAACTTATTACCTTATGACGTCATAGTGACGTCATCATTGTATTCTACATATTTTGATTACAATGGAAAGAGTAAAGTAATAAAATTCTAAGCTTATACTGAGGTACCAAATTTTAGGAATTGGATGTTCAAATAAGAAAATTTCAAGCGAAGGCCAGTCAGCCCTCCTGATGAGAGGGTGATTATCGCATCTTAAGCCGGTAAATGGTGATTTAATAACAAAAGGGCTGCAACGTGATGGGGTCTTTGAAACTAGTGTGGTGTTGGTCCTTCCTATATACGTCCATGATCAACACTGGAAAAATTATATACATTTATAAACAGCAAAATTCGAACACACGAGATCACAATGATTGCTTAATCGCGCGACCTTAGCACATTAAGTAAATACAGAGGAGAATGAAAGAAGCGCATCGCATGTATAGTCGATTTCAACTTAAGTGAGACGCCTTGCATATTGGGACAGGGTGACTGTGACATTGATAAGGGGTCAATCCCCGGCCTTGCAGAGACTAGACCTTTGTTGCCATTAAAAACATATTGTGACCAGGGTACAAAGTTCCTGTACAGAAGCGGCTACTGGAAAATGATGCATGCAGTTTGATACAATGCGTCTGTAATGTTTTAAGGACTTATGCCATGGTTGAAGGATGTCAATCCGTTGTGCGCTAATCTCTTAATATGTAAGGTTGGCTCATTATTGATGACCATGTTATGACGTCTCGTAGACGTTAAGGTCAGAAAATACCTTAAAACACAAAACAAATGAGCATTGGCACAAGTGATCTCGAATTTTATATAAATATAAACAGATTTTAATGATTTGTAATTGGTTCAAGAAATTGGACGTCACAACATTACATAAATCAAAATAATTACACCATTTAAGATATTATAATTATAAAGAGGTTCTAGTTATTCTATGTTGAAGGCGTTGCAGAGTTCAACGATGAATGTCCTCAAGACGAAGACTCCAACTATGACAGATGCAAAGTTCACCTATAACTCTTGGCCAGCAGTTCAAGACGACAAGGTTAAATTTAAGTCCCTCGACGACAATAATCCACAGTATATCAGTCCAAGATAATCACCACGATTTCTACCTGTCCACAATTGGAATCCTATTTTGATCCCAGACTTTCGGCTTCAAAGACTACAGTAGAAAAATTACAGCAACCTCTGCTCACATGGAATTATATTCATGGGGGCACTAGGTACTTAAATGTCGGCTCCTTAAGGCAGAGTAAAACTAGCTTCTTTCCTAGCTACTTGTTAGTAGTGGCTGCTGGCAGAGAGAGTCCTTCCAGTGATAGTAGTTAACTACTCACAGTCGATTCCCCTTTCTAAAAATAATCCATACATCTGCTCATGCAGAAACATAACCTTACACTAGCTGACCAATCGGAATTATCACCCGGAATTCACACACTTCATATATATAAACTTTGTGGAGGGAAATTCCCCGGATTCTTACAATTGTTTTGATTCAAAAGCATAAACACGTTTCTAAGTGTAGCATCCGGGGAATTTCCCCACTTCCCCTATGTGCAATCTAAACAGGTGATTTGCACTTAGCAAAAACAAAAGGGGTATCCCTTTGCTCTTTTTATAGTAAAAACAAAGTTTTTTCCCGTGAGAAATCTTTTCTCAAATAAAATTGAGAAAATAATATTTAAAAGTTTAATCAGGGAAAAATGGAGGCCATAAAACACCATATATTAAAACTAATTGTCGTTAGTGTTGTACATGGATATAAGAATGCATTATTCCTCCAATGCTGTGATAAGAATGGATTTGCAGGTCAAAAGAAAAAGTATGTTTCAAAAAAACAACGTTTTGGAATGAAAGAAATGGATGGCGGTTCATAATGATGACTTCAATTGAAAAACCTAGCATCTTAATGTGAAAGTAATGATTTTGGTCACATTTTATTTCTAAATATTTTAGAATGGGGGCTATGATGCATGATTTCTAGCAGAATCTATGACGATGCGAAACTCAATTCACAATGCCAAGCGATGATCATCGACAAGAAAATGATACAAACCGAGACTGTAACTAAAATATTACATAGCTTTAGCTTCTATATAATTTATCAATTCTATTATTTTTTTCGTGTATTTCTGTGTTCGCCAGGTTTTCTCCGAGCTTCTATTATAATATGTACAGTTACTTTCTCGGGTGGTATCATTTTGCTTGACGAGGATCCTAGCGACTCTGCGGTGAATTGGTTTCACATCGGTCATTAGATTCTGCTAGATACATGATCACAGGCCGCCTCCTAAAAGATATATATAATCACGGCCTTAAACTCTCTGAAATAAAGACTGACATACATTAGCGCTCGTTCACCGATATCCACATAAACACACCACATTCCTTTGTGGGTCCCCCAGTAGGTAATTATCTACGCCTACGATAGCGAGAGGTCCGGGTTCGAGACTGTGTAGTTTTCTTCCATATTTAATTCTGTGCCATTTCGCCGAGATTCTATAATAATATTTATCAAGTTACTTTCTCGGTTGTATCATTTACTTGCCGATTGATCCTCGCGTGCGTTGAATTGATTCACATCGTCCCATAGATTCTGCTAGAATCATGATCACAGGCCCGCCCCTCCTAAAATATATAATTAATCACGGCCGCTCTGAAAATCGAAATAAAGACTGAAATACATTAGCGCTCGTTACTCTTGTATCCACATAAACACATTCCTCTGTGGCCCAGTGGTAATTCTCACGCCTAGATAGCGAGAGGTCCGGGTTCGAGACTGTGTATTTTTCTTCCATATTTAATTCTGTGCCATTTCTCCGAGCTTCTATAATAATATTTATCAAGTTACTTTCTCGGGTTGTATCATTTACTTGTCAATGATCCACGAACTGAGAATTTTCTAGAGCGAGAAAATCGGATTAGGATTATCCTCGGAAGGGCCACTTGTTAGGATATGAATAACAATTGCAATTATGGGGACGGCAGGTAGATCGTTCAAAAGCCAAGTGGGTCGATGTGCTTCCTTCTTATCTCTTTCTTCCATGATCGGATTGACTCGTGATGGAAATACAATAAATCTTAATGCCATAAAGGCCGAAGTAATACTATATTTGGTATAATTTTACATCATTTAGGTAGCGTTGGACCCCAATTATTTTTGGCACATAGGAAGCCACACATCTTATCAACAGTTTGCCAATGTTCAGTTTGCCAGAATCTGTCGGAAACGGGCAGGTCCACGTCCACGGTTTGTTTGTGGACACTACGCGACATCTTAAAATTGAATACAGTGTTAAAACAACTGTTATCACATAATTATTTAAAGATGCAACGAGAGATTTTAAATAACAGGTGTCCCTAAAAATGTGAAAATTCTGATTTTTGCATTGGTGTAAAGCTTTCCATCAAAAATATCCCCATCTGGAAGGATTAAGCTGAAAACGGTTTCTTTGGTACAAAAATTGTAACATTTCTAATTTCATATAGGAGCAAATACAAAATTCAGCCTATGTTTTCTATTGTCAAAACATAAGCATATACAAATCACCTTTTGTTTTCAGTTATTTCTGTAGCCAAATAAAAGGTAGGAAATCTATTGAGTGTCTAATATATATGAAATCGCTACATATTACAGAAAATATGGATGACTTGAAATCTCTCGTTGTACCTTTAAGGAATAAATATTGTCCGATATGCTAGGCAAAGAAAAAAACTACAGATTTATTTCTTGACTCATTTAGCGCATCTAATATTTGTACCATACAGGTCCACTTAAAATGGTTTAAATTTAAGCTTTCACTTCGGAAAACTTCGCAAAGATTCGGCACTGGCACTTAGCTTGGGAATTACGCTTTAAGAAATCGTGACTTTGCAGGCACAAAAGCAGTGGACCTGTGTCTGTCCGACTGTTCTGGTTGTGAACCTTTCACACGGTTTTCTCTGACTGGCGCCTTATGACATCACAGGCTTAACAAAACAAAATTCTTTCCAAATATTCCAAGCAGTATCAACATCATTACATGTATGAACTGATCCCAGTTAATATTTATAGTATTAGCAAAAGTCACTTTCGTTACAATTACACTAAAAACGGGCTCTAAAAAATTCGATGCCTACTTTTAACACGAAATGCCGACAAATCTGAACCAGACTATCAAACTGGATTAGCATGACATCCGTGTGAATGATAATGTAGGGTTGCTTTAGATTCAATGAAATTAACGATAAATTGATATGAAATTAGTTGTTTTAGTTAAAGGTGCTTATTCCGGTCATCTTAAGACCCACCCACTCTGATTTAACCGGAAGGAGTATCAATTTGTTATCAGATGAAAGGCCGTATTTTCTCATTATTGCGTCCTGATTATTCAGGCTTTTCAAATTACATTGCTTTCCTAAGCTACAGAAAAAAATGCTCGTTTTAATGTTTTTTAATGGTGAATAGAGTTTGCACTATGCATTATCGCTTCTACCGTCAAAACCACAAGTTTGTTCTGTGATACTTGGTGGTTGATATCGGCTCTCACATCAAGAGAGAACAGATACCATAAATCGCAACAAGTACATTAAAGGTCCCAGGAAATGAGGGTGGATGATAACCTACTCCAATCTTGACCGGACATTCCATTCAACAACAGGGCCGAAAAAAGAATAACATAGTAGTGACAATTCATTCGTTGAAACTATTGATTTCAGTCAGGTCACCTGGAATTTTCTATTATTCTCTGAAAAAAATCATAGCACCACAGATGATGTCATCACCAACCCAAATATTGAATGCTTTCTAGTCCCTTCCTTGTAGACTTGATACCACACAAACCACATCAATTTCTTGGCATTGCCTGGGACCTTTAAATCTGCCCTCTATTATGTATATTTCGGAGTTTTACTGTTTGGACACATCGAAGCGAACTGGAAAGAAGAATGCTACACAGTGTTGCGTCAAATTGTTTATTTTTTAATGTATACCTAACATATGTCATTTGAATGGGCCAATTGCTTTCATCAAAATATTGTTTGATATGTGAGTATTAGTGGAGGATGAGCAACTTCCACTGCGGTGAAACATAAGTCGAGAGTACGGTACTCTTACCTAAGTTCACTACGTGTAACTGTTTGGTTTCACATCGGATACCTTATCCGCAACTTTTGTTGGTTGCATGTTCGTATCGAATAATTTTGTATATTGGGACGTTCCACGTCCTGCCTTTATGGGGGGCTTGGACGCTTTTTCCCTTTATCGTATATTTTGTGGTTACTATAATTGTGTAATACAGTCATATAATTGTCATATACGCTTTGTGATAATATGGAAAAGAAAGTTCAAGTTCAAGTGGTCTCCTTTTTGTTACAATTGGATAAAAACAACCGCGTTTGGTGTAACATGCTGTTTGAAAACAAATCAACAACAAATAAAAAAACATTATTCGTATTGGTTAACTTGGAACTGCCACCCGCAAGCTACCATAATAGATCTTAAGGTTCCGTTTTCGATTGTAATCAACATTTCGTACCAACTTTTAACTTCAACGCCACTCACGATCACGTACTAAACCAATAAAGCAAAGAAGCGCAAAAAAGTATATAGGTTGAACTAATGTATATAAAGTCTACCTGAGCCACTTTTGTAACAAAAACTCCCGAAGGGGGTGGTACCACCCTCCCCTATGATTTTTGTTACAAACATTCGATCCTGTAAATTTGTACCAGAGGGGAGTTAGCTTAGAGGTTCTTCTCTCCATTGGCATCAAAATAAGTACCTACATCCCAATTATGCGTATTACGACGTATATGTTGAGGAAAGACTGAAAAATAATGAATAAGGGTGGGAAAAAGGATGAAAAATTGATATTTCGCATTTTAGCGACTCAAAAACATTATTATAGCACTCTAAAATGCCTTTATTACATAAAATAGTCATATCCCATCAAGTGAGCCAACAACGCAGAAAATCGGATTATTCCTAACATTTTTGGCAAGACAAAAAATTGAAGTTCGGCTTATGTGGTCTATGGAAATTTTGCCTACAGGCGAACTTAATGACGTGCATTTGACGAATGCTAGGTAGTTGGTACTCATTTTGGTTTATCAATGGAAGAGGAGGACCATAAGCTATCTATGGAGCAAAAACAAATGCCGTGTAATGTGTTTGTGTTTGTGCTAGGCATGTTGGTACTTCTCTCCCGAAGGGGGGTGGTTGCCACCCCATCCATCACTTTGGGGTACCTGCTGATCTATCCTTACCCCGGGTGGATGTTTGTTTTTGGATGAAACGGAGCGGCCAAATGTCAAGACAATTACATTAAAATAATTTGCACCAAAAAAGGTTGGTTTTAGCAAGCGGGGGAAAAAAACCTGAAGGGGGGTTGATAACCACCCCTCTTCGGTAGACGAGGGTTAGGTTGTGCCAATATATAGCATTTTTTTCATTGTACAAAACCTGTTCTTTTTTTTAAAAAAATCTCTTGTATTTCAAAGGTCGGATTTATGGTCCTACTGTATCGATTACCCTTAAAAGTGTACTAGAAGGTGTGATACCTTGCAAATACTACACTCATAAAACTCGGGTGTCTAACGTTCTTAACACCAACTCGGGTGTCAGATTTGACAATGTTAATCAGCATTTTGGTGGATCCGCCTTTTCTCTATTTCAGGTAAGGTAGTTACAAGGGTGTAGTAAGCAATATTACTGTGCAGATACACAAAATTCACAAGGCATTTTCTATAAAGTTTCTACGTATTCAAAAAATGTTAACACTAAAGTTTGTGTCACTAAACACAGGAGTGTGCTGTCCCTATTGTTCCAGGAGGGTGGCTTCTTATAATTACAATATGGTGTTAAAGTAACACCCCAGCTTTTTGCAGTGCTATAAGTGCAATTGATTTACATTTTAACTATCGAATAAAAGAAAGAAAAGTAACAAATAAAGGTGGCAAGCAAGGAAGAAAAAAAATTCCGATTTCACACATAAATAGGGGCGCGTTGGAGACCAAACCTTTTTTTTAATTTTCTTGCCTTTGTTTCGAAAAAAATCGAACTTTTTATTCATAGGTCTTCATTTGGCGTTTATTGATTGATTTATCAAGAGTATTTGGTAAGAGACAAATATCGGAACTTATTGCCACATTGATCATGTCCCCAGCGCATGCTCCAGGACGTGATAGGAGAATCAGTGGTGGGAATACAAATAACTTTCTTTTCAGCTTTGAAACATAAGTAACATCATTTGTGTATATGTGTGATAATGGTGTTAGTATAGTTGCCATTGCATAAAAAATTATATATAACTATATATATTATATTATATCATTTCTTACCAAATGATGATAATTTTCGCCGAAATAACCTGAATAACCTCATTAACGTTGTACGATTTTTTTGGTTGCACTCACTAATTACGCCTTTCAGTAAAATGTATTGGGAAAAAAGGTAAATGAATACGCATAAATAAAAATCCTTCAACTCATGGGGGAACGTTATGGGGGGGGGGGCACGTGTTGGCGCAGAGTAAGCTTCACCTCGCCTTTCACCAATGACGCGGTCTCGGGTTCGATTACCGGCAGGAGCTCGTTCTCGGTGGCTTTATGTGAATTGGTTGCTCGATCCATACTCGGTTCCCGCCGTTATCTCCGGGTACTCCGGTTTCCTCCTGCTTCCTAAAATGCAGAGTTCTTGGAATAAATCTGTCGGTAATTATGGTTTCTTGATGTGCCTGAGCGCCTTTAATGGAAGCCGCACAGCGCATTGATCGTTTGCGTGGATATGTAGCGCGTTAAAAATACAAAGTATTATTATTATTATTATTATTATATCAAAGGCTCAATTTATTGCAGAGTAGGTTAAGCTAATGACAACCTTATGGTTGGTGGTATTTTGGCTTGTACGACTTGTTGCACTCAAAGTCAAAATTGAATTTCTTGTGAGTCTGAACAAAGGAGTTTGCAAAATGCATTTTTTCAGCCTATGTTTGTGTAATAACAATTTTCAAAACTTAAACTAAAAAACAGAAAAAAAAATTATAAGAAAAGAAATTCTTCTCTGAAGTTAGAGTACGTATTCGCAATCACACCCCAACGTTGCGTTGGGGTCTTCAACGGACAACATAAATTGAAAAATAAAAAAAATAATCCTCATAAATAAATAACAAGGACAATCCAAACATCATGAAAAAAAAACAGGTAGGAATAGGCTTAGATGTAAACGTAAATATAGGCACAAACAGTCGAGTCATATAGAATGATCCTTGCCTACTCCCCGATATTCGGATCCTTTTTAATAGGGCCATTTACTGTTCGTTGTATCGTTATCAGACGTATATTTTTTATCTGGGTTTGATAGTTCCTTTGCGCACCATTCATTTTTCACTTTCATTTGCGGTTTGATAATTGTATGTTTTGGTGTGTGCAAACACCCCCTTGGTATAAACTACATCATTTCCATATTATTTTGAAATACACAAATATGGCATTTTTTTGAGCAAAACGGCCATTCTTATAGTTTGAAATGTCGAGATATACAATGTGATGGGAAACAAGACCCTAACAGCACAAGAAGAGAAAAAAATAAGACCGTCCTCATGCTGAGGTAGACTGAAGATTTTTTAGAATATTTCGAAAATGGCACATTTTGTCTTCGGCTAGTTTCATGAATTGTTTTGGACACGTAAGAAAGGAACTATATAAATGTCCGTAGACATTTCATTTCATACTTTAGAGGTATCTACCTTTGGAAATCACACATCTTTAAGCAACATTTGCACCAAACCAATTCATTTTGTTCTTGTGAGTTGCTAATGAAAAAGATGAATTGTTCACAATTATCAACATTCTCCTATGGGTACTTGTCAGCGTGGTTGCCATTTTAACTCAGACTATTCCTCCTTCCCGATCAGAACCAAACAAAACTCTACGAATGAGGTTCACAGTTTACATTTGCAAACCATACGTGAATTTCATTCCATCCACACGAGACCGTCATCCAGCAGTCCGCAAACGTAAAACTGTTCAGAAGATCTGCCGATAACTCGGGCTCCTACTGTCTCCACATTTCTTCTCATCAAATAACAACGGGACAATGTGACGACCCTTTCTGGTAAGTTTCAATCCGTACTCTTTCTTCTTTGTTACATCACTAATTCCGTGGGGTAGAAATGATAGTTTCTACCAATGATACTTTCCCTCAGTAATTATGGCCGACATTATTAATTTTAAATGTAAGAATAATCACCGAGGCATTTCTTACCAAATGAAAATTTCAACTCTTTGAGTTGAAATTTTGGAGTAATCGACTTTTTGGAGTGAATTGTACGATCTCCTTTAGAGAATGACCCGTTTCGAATCCGTTGTTACTGAGGCAATTGCAAATATAATATGCTCAATTTTGGGGCGAGACATTTTTTTTCGGAAGGTAGTGGTTGGGCGAGCTCCCATTTCCAACACCTTCTTTCGGAATGAGGCATCATACAAAACTTTTGGTGTATTGTATTTTGTTTAAAAAAAAAAAAAAAAAAAAAAAATGGGGGTCACCGACTTCGTATTTGAGCTATATTTGCAAACTGAAAAGGACGCGTCGTCATTTTTTAACCACGTAAATCAATGGAAACCCAAAGTTGGGTTTTTTATCATACAAAATTAAAATTACTGCGAGAGATTTGTTACTATGTTCAGGTATTAATGTAGTCTTCGTGTAACTTAGGGTGCCTTGTCATGCATTTATATTAAAACATAGAGACCCTTATAGGTCAATTATCTCTTCACAGTTGTTATACGGGTTATGTCCCTCAAATATGCGTCTCGCGTCGCAAAAATGTTTACAAAATATATTGTCTAGAATGTTAAAAACAGTAGAAATCGATCATTTTCAGATAAAATTCCTTAGTCAATAACCAGCGAAACAATAGCTTTATATTTTTTGTCGTCATATTCTGTTTCTCATGTCAGTGTCAAAATCGATTTAAAAAGTTAACCTTTCTCAAATGGCGACACAATACTATTTATATTCCTGACAGATTGAAATGCCGTCAGGATATCAAACAAGGGCATAACTTTTTGCCAATAATTACGACCCATTTACAACTTGAAATCATCTTCAATTTACGTGGTCATCCAACTCTTATTTAACCTATTTATACTATCAATCTGGAACATAGAGACGGTCGAGACTACTTGACAATGGTTGCATGCCTTTTTATTTCAACTATGAACCTTATTATAACGGCATGTAAATACCGCAATGGTTACTAGAATTGTCACCAAATCCTTGAGCTGGGAGCCTGCTTGGAGGAAGATTGGTGTTTTATTAATCTACACTATATGCGAACAATCATGTGAATTACACTTATCACAGAAACTTCACATTGACTTTGAAGACGAGTATTATTAAAAACTCATTTGAAACGCGCTTGATATCCATGACTTGAGTCGAATTAAATGCTTGCTTCTGAAATGTATTGGACTCATTCCAGAAAGGTACATATGCAAATCAAAAATCGCCATCTTGAATACATTAATGTATTCGAAATGACCTTATATGATTTGAATATATACGTTCCTTTGTAGAATGAACCCATTACCGAAAATCGTCATATATTGCTCAGAAGGTTCCTCATCTCAGAAAAGTAACATCACAAAGATTTCGCTATTGAGTTAAATCAAGGAAACAGTCATATTTTGGGCCTTTTCGACCTCCAAACGTTGTCCTCCTTAACTTTATATTTAGATGCTCGTTATTTGCTGTTTTAGTTATTTTGATATTTTTGTTATGCACATTAATTGAAAGGAGTCAATGAGATAGGTATTCATAGCATTACTTTAACGAACACTTCGTTAATAGCTTTTATACTGCAGTGAACACGTCATGAGTTCACCAGTAATCACAAGTATTGTATTAATATGAAGACCAAAGATAACAACAAAAGTTACTAACGCGGTAAATAAATATAAATGTAAAAAAGCAACAACAAATCCTTGAAATAACCATAGGCATAAAAGAGAAACACTATACACGTCACTTTATAAGGGAAAATATGGTTCAAGTTCAGATTTTAGTTGTCGCAAGATTTAAGGGGCGAATCATATATTCATAAGAAAAGAATAAGGGTACTTTTTTGGTGATTACAAATAAAAAGAGTAAGAAAAAGTATAATTAAAAAGTAAATTAAAAAACGCACGGCGATCCGTGATTTCTGTGCCTGACTTTGGCGATATCTTTCGCACCGCAAAACCCAAGTTCTTTCTTTCGTTCATTAATTGTTCATCCACAAACTCGGCAAAATCACGTAGTGCGTATGGGCTGTGGAGGCTGTTCAGTACAGCATTTTCTTGGGCAATTTCTTGAGAATGTTGAGTATCTACGCACGGCATGTCGTGCAGTATAGACTGTCCACTACACACATAATATCATTATTTGGACATTCTCCAATTAATACCAGAATCATGCAAACTTCTGCCAATGTTTTTCGTTTATTGATATGGTCACAAAAGATACATGCTTTGAATTATATAATAATATCAACGACAAAACTGAACACACTGGGTTTTACTCTAAAAGCAAGGGCCTACTGTCCGCCTAAAAATCCGGCACTAAAGTACTCTTTTGATATGTACTTTGTATGCCGCATATTGACTGAAATATAGTACAAATTGAAAGAAAAGTAAGTAATAACAAATGCCAGTCAGTTGAAAAAGAATATGACTGATAAAAATCAAATGAATATTTAACTTCAATTAAATAGGTAAAGCGATTCGATGGTTATAATTTAAGAAATCGAAGGATAACTCGTTGGAATAACATAGTAATGTAAAATTATGTAATGTAAACAATGCTTAAACGAATGTTTCACAGAATCACAAAATGTAAAATACAGTAATTTTGCTGGAATAGGCAAAAGGAATTTGTATAATGGATTAATAGGTCGAAAATAGCAAAATCTATTATACAAAACTTAATTTTTTGACGGGAAATACTAAATTAATCCTTTTTGTGTCGTTCTTTCTTCTTTTTCTTTCTTTCGTTTTTTCTTTTTTTTTTTTCTTTCTTTCGCTCTTATTTTCCCATTTATTATATTGTTTTCTAGAGCTATTGCCTATGCTGTAATTTGTAATAAATTGGAAGGAACTTAAAGTAGGCCTATTAAGTTTTTATTTATTTCCTTTTTTCCTTTTCCACTTTTCTTATAGTCCTTCTTTCTTTCGTTCATTCGTTCACCCGCTATTGTCACGCTCAGCAAAAATCACGCAGTTCGCTGGCCTGGAGTATATTTTCTAGGGCAATTTCTTGAGCATGTTGTAAGCACGCACACGGCGTGTCGTATAGTATAGAAAGCCCACCATATGCATCGTCACTCGGATATTCTCAAATTAACCAGAACATGCAAACTGCTTTCAATTTTTTGCGTTTATTCATATGGTCATAACGATACAACAGCTTTTAAAAATTATTAAAATCATTTCGACGACAAAACAAAACACTATGGGTTTCCTATAAAATATGGGCTTAAACTTTAAGTTAAGTATTTACTGAATAAGCTAATTTGAAGCAAGTGAACCTGATGCTGTCGTTAATAAGGTTGATATAATTCAAAGTATACAAGACCATGTTTAGTAGTGTAATAAATAAATTTTAATTTGCATATATTAATTTGAAAGGAAAGTAATTGCATATAAATTCATTGTTTTTTGTATTCCCCCTTATGTATATAAGGTATAGAATAGTATCATGGTTAGGTATTGGGTTCAATATCAGAGGTCCCAGTTCGATTCCCAGTTAATAGGCTTACTGTATAAAAGTTTACTTACATGATTAATTTAAGCCAAATCAAGATCATAATGAAATGTAAAACATAGTACCGCACCCATAATACCCAGAGCAAACCCACACAAAACCAGTACCAGAGCGGGGCTCGCAAACCCCGCTCGAAGGAGGGTAACCTGGATCCGTATGCCCTGATAACTGTCGGACGGGAGACGGGCGTGAGAACCTATTAGGGGCAGGGGGGCTTCGCGGCAACGGTCAAATCTTTTTGCGTTTTTTTCCTCTTTTCTTTGCTATATTTCGCCACATATCTACGATATTATTTTGATTTTCAGCAACTTAGTGTTGATTATTTTGTTGTGCCCTAATGATGTTGCACACTCATTAACGCTTAAAGCTACTCAATGACGAGACAAACAGAACACATGATGCTCACATGATTTTGTGTAATAATACAAAGACTAATTATTCTGAGTTGCAACAATACTGTTTCCCAAAATACCCACGCCCTGGTAGAGGTTACTAATAACTTGAAACTTGGCTCGGCTGGTCTGGTAACATGCCATATAAATCACCTGGTTTCTAATGAGAAAAGCATACACTTCCTACTCACGTTGATATATTGACAGATATATAACATTCCTCCCCAAAAGTTAAAAGTTACCCTGGTCAATTGAAGTCCCAACAAAATTTAGCATCTGGAATAAATACCAAGCAAACGTAATCTACCGCACTCTAACTCTACCACTTTACTGAACGTCATTATGCATTTTTGCACATATTAATTTTGGAAGTGTTGGGCAGTAAATTTGGATCTATTGAAATAATTCATAACCATGCCTTTGATAATAAAAATGGTGAAAGTGACTTCAAGTTGAAAATTTGTGTAACAAGAAACTATTAACAAACTCTTAAAAGCAAAGATTATAAAGATGCTCTAGAACTAGACTACCTGAATAAGAACACAATAAAATATTATAAAAGCTCAGTCCAAATCCGTAGGTTCCCCCCAAAACAAAAGTCCGCATATGCATAGTTCGAGTCCTAGGTAATTCCCATAACAAAATCAAAATCACAATCCAAAAATCATCGTCAAGTTCATGTCCATACACAATATTCCCGAAAGTTTACATCCATAGCGTTCACATGTCCGTCGCGTGCGAACTGGATAACGACGGCTGTGGAGATTGGCGGGTGGGAGGGTGGAGTTGTGGTAAATTTGGATTTTCTATTGGTAAGTTGAAAATCCACAACTGCGTGGAGTTGGAACACAAGTTCCTTTGCGAATGATTACTTGGTCTGGTGTTCCTGACCACAGTACCATCATTCATCTTGATTACTTTAAACATAAACATTGCCAGAGCTTCTCAATATAGCACAGCTTTCCAAGTTGTTCCATTCCTCCCATAAATTCCGAACGTAGAACGGTGTCACCAACTGCAAATGAACGACTTTTAGAATGTGCGTCGTATGCTTGCTTTGTTTTTGTTTCTGTAACACGCGATTCTCTTGTGTATGCGAGGATGAAGCAAATCAAAGCGACTTGTCAGTTTCCTATCAAACATAAGTTCAGTTCACTGGTTAATTCAGTAGTGGGTTATGGGGTTATCCTATATGTGATAAGAAACGTGCGAATCTTGTCCGAGAGTGTCTCGCGAAACTCATTTTTCTCAATTCCGCGCTAAATTAAACCGCGCGGCGACTGCGCGTTCTGCAAGTCCGTTCGATTTCGGCATGTACGTACGGCGAGATGAGGAATGTTTGATTAACCGTTAAGAAAGAAAGACTCAAATTTCCTCCGATACAATGTTTGTGCCTTATCAGTCCACATACAATCAGGTAAGCCGAACTGGCTGAACAACTTGCGCAATTGTCCGATTGTAGCTGTTGATGTAGTACGCGAACCATAGGGATCAATCGCTGTCTATCCACTAGAATGGGCGTCCCACAACAATCAAAAACATGTGTCCCCACTGTGGACCGAGCGAAATCGTAGATTGTAAGCGCTGCCCAATGGGCGTCGTGGCCATTCCCATGGGTGTAAAAAAAAGTGTGCCACTGGTGGATTCTTACGTCTGACGGCCACCATACATAGAACGAGCCAACTTTTCATACGAGTGGCTCCTGGGTGACCTTCATGAAGGCCAGTCAGAATACGCTTCTGTCCTTGCGGAGGTATCACAACAACGATTTCCTTCCCCATATATGCAACCATGGGTAGATAGCTCAGTTTTTGCGAGAGATGTATGGTGTAAGTTCTGCATAACCTTACTTGTGGAGGGCCTCATTTGCCTTCCATAAATGGGTGGGTATACTTGTGATACTAGTTGATCACTTTGTGTCCACTTCTTAACATCTGTAGCAGCACTTAGCGGCGAGGTCTCAAGAGGTTCCATTAACATAATAGTGTCACCATCTAGAGGGGTGCGACTTGTTGTACGGGTAGGGGTACCTGAGAAAGGCATCTTGCCTTAGCATTATGCCGATCCTGGTTTGTGCTTATCGTATAGGTTGTTATCCGAGAGAATAATTGCCCCAGCGTATTATTCTATCCGACGGACATGGCAGGAATGCGTTTATTCTCATGAAATAAGCACAGCAAGGGCTTGTGGTCTGTACACAAATAAAAATGTCTACCGTACAAGGTACTCTGGTGGAACTTTGTCACACCAAACATATCGCGAGAGACTCCTTGTCCAACTGCGAGTAGTTTCTTTCTGCCGGTGATAACTTGCGTGATGTAAATGCTACTGGCTTTTTCATCACTGCCATCCTCCATTGTGTGAGAGAGTACAGCAGCAACGCCATTATGGGTATGCATCACAAGCAACAATTAATTCCTTCTTTTGGGTCTATGCACAAGACCTGATCTGAGTGAAGAGCATTTTTCACTTTGTCAAATGCTTCTGTTGCCTCTTGACCCCACTCCAGGTGTGTCCCTTATCAAAGCTGGTGTAGTGGAGCCAGCGTTGGTACGGCTAATTGGGCCAAAACTTCTCCATAGAGTTTACTAAACACCACCCAAAAAAGCCTTAAGTTCACTCACATTTGGGGGTGCGGGCGCCTTTTGTATCGCTCCCACCTTTGTGAGCTGTTGGATGCAAATCCTTCTGCCATCAACCTGTATCCCAGGTACCTACTTTCCTTAGCGAAGAAAGTGCATTTTGGTGTCTCTCTTGATACGTAGACCCGCGTCTTCAAATCTGCGTAACACCTCGGACAGCGTCACAAGCTGTTGTGATTCTGATTCTCCAGTAATCAGTACATCATCAAGGTATGTGACAACATGTGGAATATCCCGCTTAATACTATCCAGGGCAACGTGAAAATGGCGGCGCTGAGAACTCTCCAAAGGGTAATAAGCGATTATTGCGAAATAATCCCTTGTGTTTTTTGGATGGTGAGAATTCTTAGAGTTATCACCCAGAACAGCTGTTGATTAAAAGCATGGCTCATATCAGTTTTGTGAAATGTTTTGCCTCCTGATAACTGTGCAAACAAATCTTCAATTCGCGGTGCAAAGGGTAATGATCCACTGTTGCTGCCTGCCTGGTTGAACTGTAACCTTAAAAAGTCTCCACAAATCCGAATATGCATCTCTTGTTTCACCACTCGCACAAATTGTTCTGCCATTTGGAGAAGTCCACTGTTCAATGACCCCTGCTTCTTGAAGAACGATCCAACTCATTTTCTACTTTTTCTTAAAAGCATACGGTATGGTGCGAGCTTTGAAAAACTTGGGTGGAGCACTAGGATCCACATGAATTGATGCTTGCATACCTTTAAGAGTACCTAACTCATCTCTGAAACATTACAATGCGGATTTCAGCACTGCTGCTTCACAATCAGGGAACTGTTCACGGCGAAAATGCTCTGTCTGCCAGTTTAACTTCGTTCAAAACTTTAACCAGTTTCCGTCCCAATAAGTTATGCCCTTGCCTTGAACAACAAACACTGAAGTGTTTGTTTCGTGCGTTGCATAGTGCAGTTATTGTCCACTGTAACGGACCTCGACCTTTTGCCCACCCAAACAAATCGTTGTGACATGAATCCATTCATAAGTTTTGATCGTTTTGTAAATGATTCCCACCTCACAGGGCACCATCCAAGACTGATCAATGACATGCTATGGAAGCGATTATCCACACCCTGTTTGCATGAACATTGGCGAGAAGGCCTGTGTTTTTACACATTTTGGAAGCCTTGTTAGCAATGGTCATTTTTTCGGGGGATCTTGTTCAGGCACCGAATGTCAACCAACATTACACTCACCATGTAGAAATAAGATTATCTTGGTTGTCACTTCTAAAGAGGTATAGGTCTAACCGTGTTTCCATGGCGCCCTCTTTAATCGCCCCACATCACTGGGATTTGCCATAGAGTTGCATTTACCCCTACCAAATACCACTCTTTATAAATTAACCATTTTCGTTCGGTCCGGATTTTTCGAATGTTCTACTAATCATAATAATTCACATATGTTATTTATAATAATATATTCTACATTCGAGCTTCTTCTTCTCCCAAGAAAATCCCTTGAGCACTTTTCTCGCAACGACGTTGATTTTCTCATGTTCCTGATGCATTATGCACAGAGTACGCATGACCGGTCATGAGGCCTATTGAATTCCTGTGTGCACAGTGAATATAGGGAAAATGGACAGTAAAACTACTGCAAGATGGTACTCTACTGTGGCAAGAACTGTTTCCACGTATCTTATTGGTGTACCCGAGTACCCCTTTAAAATGTCACATGATGCAGTCATTCTCCATTTAGCCAGGTCGTTCAACTCGCGTTCATACACATAGTGGGACCTGACCCGTATCTATTCAAAATCAATAGATTACCCTTGTACTGTCATGTGACCATATACTGTGGGGGTCTGACAAAGACTAGTTGTGGTACACTGCTGCTATTGGTACAACTTCTGATTCATGGGCACCTTCACTCTGGGATAATCTTGAACTGAACTGCAGTGTCTGTAGGTAATGATGACCCAACATGATGAGCCTTTTTCTCTTTCTTGCGACACACAACACCTTAGAATGTGTGTCATTATGCCCACAATTATGAATTTTGCCGATTTCAACCTACATTTCTGCTGACGATATTAGTCCGCGACCACAGACACAGAGGTAACATGGGTTTACGGGTTGAGCCCTTGTTGACCCTGTTGCCCCTTCTTCTGTTTCCCGCGGGTAACATGGTTGACCGCCCCCACTGATCTCTTATGTCTTGTTGCGTTCTTCATTGCGCTTTCCATGGCCATGGCATTTTCATACGCGCTTTTGAAAGTCAGGGTGTGGATTTTTTGACAAAACCAAACTGGTTGGATGTGTTCGTTGTTTATCCCACAAACCACCTATCTCTGAGGCAATTTTCCAGTGTTTCGCCAAATTCACAGTATTGAGCTAGCGCCTTAAATCTGCGACGAATTCAGCCACTGATTCCCCCTCTTACCTAGTGCGAGAGTGGAACTTAAAACGTTTGGTACAATCTCAGACGGTTTCGGATTCTAGACTGGTACATCAAATCCGTAATCCTTTCAAGATTTTCTGTAGGTTTGGTGGGTGCAAGTTGAGCACAGATGGCTGCATAAGCTTTAGGCCCAACACCAGCTAAGAAAATAGCTTTCTGTTTGTCAGCATTATCCGCTCCGGTGATACCATTAGCTTGGAAGTAGAGGTGAACTCTATCTACATTTTGAGTCCATGTTTCTATTGACTCTTGAAACGGATCCAATCTACCAAATGTAGCCACGGCCATGGTGATATCCTCGCCGCCAAATGTTGTGACCTAATGATGTTGCACACTGATTAACGCTTAAAGCTACTCAATGAAGAGACACAGAAACACAAGAGATGCTAACATGATTGTGGTGTAATATACAAAGACTATTATTGCTGAGTTGCACAATATATGTTTCCCAAAATACCCACGCCCTGGTAGAGGTTAATAACTTGAACTTGGCTCGGCCTGGTCTGGTACAGGCCATATAAATCAACCTGGTTTCTAATGAGAAAAGCATTACTTCTACTCACTTGATATATTGACAGATATATAACATAATTAAACTAACTTGATAATTTTTCTGTGTACTTACTAAATAAGTGCAATAAAGTAATGCGATTTTGAGTACACCACTGCAAAACATAAGGTGTTAAAATTCACGAACGGTGTTCTAGGAGGACCACGCCAAGAGGTGTCAAAATTCAACACCTTTGGTGTTATTTTAACACCCTATTGTGTTAGTTTTAACATTATTTGGTGTTAAAATAACACAATAGGGTGTTCTTCTTCTTATCATAGTGCAGTTAGTGTCCACTGTAAACGGGCCTCGACCTTTTGCCCACCCAACCAAATCATTGTGACATGAATCCATTCACGAGTTTGACCTTATGTAAATGATTCCCACTTCACAGAGCACCATCCAATCACTGATCAATGACATGTTATGGATGAGCGATTACTCACACACTGTGTGCATGAACATTGGCGAGTAGGCCTGTTTTTACACATGTTGGAAGCCTTGTTAGAAATGGTCGTTTCGGATCTTTTTTCAGCACCGTATGTCAACCAAATTACACCACCTTATAGAAAATAAGATTATCTTGGTTGTCAGCTTTTAAAAAGAGTATAGGTCTAACCGTTTGTCCATGGCGCCCTCTTGAATCTGCCCAGCAATCACTGGTGATTTTTGCCATAGATTTAGCATTATACCCTACCAAAAAACCACTCTTTATAAATTAACCATTTTCGGATTTTTCTGAATGTTCTATCATAATAAAATTCACATATGTTATTGATGATAATATATTCTACAATTAGAGCTTCTACTAAGAAAATCCCTTGAGCACTTTTCTCGCAACGACGGTGGTTTTTCTCACCTTGTTATGCGTTAGCACAGAGTACGCATAACAGGGAAATAGGGCCTATGGAATGCACTGTGTGCACAAGTGAATAGGGAAAATGGACAGTAACATCGCAAGATGTAGTGTCCAAACACTGTGAGTTCTCAATAGATCCGCCAGAGCTGGGTACAAATGTCTGGCTGTTTCACGGAATTCCGCAAGGTCCTTGTTTGTGGCATTGTTGCTCACAGCAGTGGGCGAATCAAGAGGGTTCCATATCTGTGTGTGTTCACAACACAGGTCGTATCTGATCTGTTACAGCTAAGCCCCACTTATGCAAAGAAAACGGTAGATCGGGCCAGTCTGGTTCTAAGTCTATTGAGGCATAGCCATTCAGCAAGTGAGGAGTCCGCTCCAGGTGGGAGTGCTCACCAAGGTTCAATACCGATAGATGTTACTTAGTTAGCAAGTCTTTCTTTCCACCAAGGCGAATCTCTTAACATCTTAGAGGACGTTTCAAGAGTTGGACCTTTGACTTGAGAAATCTATCGGATTCTTCAGGCGGGTTGGCAGCAGTATCTGTCCAGACAAGGGTGCTTCACATTGGATACTTGGCAGCACGCTATTGCATGCTCGACCTCGCTACGACGGATGTCTGGTGGAGCAATTCTGCTAGGATGTACAAGTTTCGTTGGTGTGGATGGAAGCATCCGGTGATAAGCCGGCATGGAGGCATTTAACGCTGGATCAAGCTTCTGGCATGGGTTGTTCCTTACCATACAGGGGCAGGCATACTTGCACATGAGTCAGACACAGGGGACATATTGCCGTCGATATTAGGGTATGTGGGCGAGCACCCCATTTTGTGCCAGTGAGTTTGTTTCAAGATGTTATGGCGTGAACATACTTTACTATCGTTTCTCGATGTGGGCTTCTAAGAGAGAGTCGAGCCAAGGTAACTCCTAGGGAGACAGGGTTATCACATGGCTCCAGGGGAGTTCCAGACCACGTAAACTTAAGATAAAGCACAATGTGAAGTCGGCATCTTGAGCGCTAATTACAAGTTCGTCTGCATAATAAAACGACAGGTTCCGGACTAACTAGGTTGGTCGTTGGGTATATATGTTGAACAGGAGAGGTGCAAGCATACTCCTTTGGATAGACCTATTTCTTGAGCCTACGCCATCGGCTATTCTTCGATCCTAGCTGAACAAAAAGAACATCCTGTTGCCAGCAATCAGCAGATAAGGTTCAGTCAAGCGGATTCCTTGGTAATTTCAAGGATCTTATGGAGTAGGCATCTGTGATAACGTGTCGTATGCTGCCGATGGTCGACGAAACACAGCTCCGGTTACCATACCTTCTCGAAACCATCCTCAATGTGTGAGGGTAGGTTGAGTACTGGCTTGTTGTTGATTGCCTGGCCGGAAACCTGCTTGTTTGGTATGAGGTGTTCGAAGGCGTTCAAAAGAGCTTGTAGGTATGGATAAGGACGTGATAGAGGTTCTGTAGCCTTGGGATTGATGGATCTTTCCCATGCTTGAGGAGTGCCAAAACATGTGCTTCTTTCCAGATCTTTGGGAACCTGTGGGAAATAAGGCAGCATATGGTAGACCACTCAGAAGCCATTCCTGTGCCTACTGGGCCAAAGAGTTTTTACGGTGCTCAGTAGAGATGTTGTCAAGGCCTACTGCTTTCCTGGTTGAAGTTTAGCAAATACGGATTCCAATTCGTCCACGTTGAAGGGTCGAGCGAAACCAGGGTCACCACTATACCTCGTCTGGTCTAGTTTGAGCTTATTGGGCTTCTTGCTGCACGTGCCATTTAAAAGCAGATTTGTGGGCAACTGGTTGGGTGTGACATTTGGATGCTGTGGGAGTTCGGTGGTATTCCCTGGAGGCTTCGGATGGTAGACAATGCTTTCTTGCTGTTTATATGGGTCATATCGGTGGCTTCCATTAAAGTGTGACAGGTTTGAGCTTTTTCTGCGATCTCCCGAAACTCCTACCTTTAGCAGTGGTTCACCGAAAAAGGATCAGCTTCAAATCATGGTAATATAATCTTGATATTCTCAGAAACATTATTGGGACGGGCATGATACTATTCTGCCCGACAAACTCTGGGTACGAATCTCCGTGCAGTCTTCTAGTTTTTGGCAAATTTGTATAGTTATGGGGTTGGAGCAATCTCTTCACGTTCTGATCAGTCATCAGTGAATCCTTGCAAGTCTGCTTCATGTAGTTAAAGCGGCGCTTAAAGGCACTTTGTTTGGCATTACGCAGCGTTGACTTGGATACTGATTGGTCGATGTTGAGTTGTGGAACAGGGATCCAGAACAATCATTGCTACAAATGTTAGAGATGTTTTTGTAACAATAGCCTAGATCAGGGTTGTAACCTCTCTTCCAACGGGCACTATGAAATGAGGGCGGCAGCTTAGAGTCGTGAAAGAGACGTAGATGTTTACTGTCTATCCATTCTTCGACAGCTTGTCCGTCTTGGTTAGTTTCACTGTAGCCCCATTGGGTACTAGGCTGTTGATGTCGCCAATGAAGAAGTGAGGTTTGGTGGAATCCCAGGGTTGAGTTTGAGGGTGATCGAGTCTACTATAGAGGTTGTAGCAGATTAACTATGACAGGCTAAGCCAATGGTGGGACTTAGATGTTGTTATACATCAGACATTGAGGGTGCTTCTACTTCGGTGCCTGTCTCACAATTATAGCACTTCCGTATTGTCGATGTGGTCTCTCGGTGGACAAGGACATTCCTGGTATGGTTGGGCGGGGGTTATCGATTACCTCTGTGGGTTTCCTGCAGACATAGGAAATCGCAATGGAGATGGTTACACAAATCAGCAATGATGTACTTTTTGCACTGGAAAAACCATCCACATTCAATGACATCCCTAGTCAAGGCAGACCTTAGAAAAGGGCCTGCGCTGAGGTCTAGTCATGATAGGGTAAACGTAAGCAATTAGGTTAATGGAAAATACAGTGTTTGAGTTGTAGAGAGTAGTTCGCTGCTCGCTTCGAAGTTTAACTTCGCTTCGCGTTTAACAGCGGGAGACCACAAGGACGGTTCTCTACTCTCCCCCAAATAGGGTGTTAAAATCAAACCAAAGGGGGATGTTGAATTTGGACATCCTTGTGTGATCCTTCGAAACACCGGGGTGTTCCTTAAATGTAAAACGGACTCAATATGATGAAGAGTGGTTTTTAGTTGTTGTTTTTTATTTTATTGAAAATAAACCTATTATTCTAAAATCCGTGTTGTAATGTGCGCTCATTAGAATTAAAATGATTTTCGTCCGAACACCTCGTAAAATTAATACAATGTAATGAGTTGATCGTAAGATAAAGCTTTCTTCTTGATAAAATAGTGATCTTTGCTTCGTTTACTTTGTAAAAAGTATCAAAATATACACCTTCAAGCAATAATCACAACTTCTTCCACTTAACGTTTATGGAAGTTATTTTGTCCAATAATTCACAAAACCCAGGGTTTCAAACGTTAGACATACAAGTTGGATATCCTTAGTGTACTTACACATGAAGGCCGATGCTGCAATTTGGAAAATACAGCAAAATACTGTAAATCTTATGTCCAATTTACCAGGCGTATAAAACGACTACAACTGGAGCTTTTATTCGATATATTCGAGTATCAACATTATCGTACATTATTACGAATTTTCAATTATACTATTGGTTTACAGGAAAAATACTATACATTTTACAAGAAAATTCTGGCAGCAATTCTGCTAACAAAACCCCGTAAAATACAGCTTTTACAGGTTTCCATTCAAATTAACTGTATATTAGTTTATAGCTTGATCATGTTGATGTAATATTACATTAAGTATTAAGTATTTGATTAAATCAATTCTAATTACAAAATAAAAAAATAGAACCTCATCAGTCATCTTTCCTACCTTCGTTGGCATATTTTGCCTGTAAGAGATGATCTGGCTAGAAAATCATATATAGATCCCTGTCATCTGATTGGTTAAAAGTGGAGGCATAAATTCAACTAGCTTCAAGAATTGAACCAAAAATGAACTATGCCCAGGAAGAGCGGGCATAGTTCATGAACTATGCCCGGGACACCTCTTCCCAGCGTAAAGGACTGTCGTACGAACTATTCATCCGTATTATGAGTGTACATATTGAAGCTGGTGTAAGAGATGAATATATATAAGCAGCCCTGATCGTATTTGTTTACTCGTACTGTGAAATGGCTGAATCGCAGCATCAGACCATCAGTACCATGCTTTGAGCTTGTAGATGAAGATCTGAAAGGAATCAGAGATGCAGCTCAGAGGGCTAATACCAAACTGCAGGTAAAGTACTCCGTGAAGATATTCGAGGATTAAAATTTTACATCAATGACGCGGCCATCTGCAGGCCATGTAAACTGCCGAATTCGGAGCTGCGATCATCGAGTCAATGAAATGCAAGGAAAATTGTACGCATCTTGCCGACAAAAAAATGGCAAGAAGTCGATTACGGCGATCCGTTTTGGACTCCAACATCACTTCCTCAACACAAGAAAGGTTGTTGTTAATTCTTCACCAGTTTTGCACCCTAAGTTACACAAAATTGTTAAACTATGCATGCATGCATGAATGCCATTGCCCCGTGCCATGGCCTACCACACTGCGATCCTGTCGAGGACCCCAGGGACAGGATCACCATAGGAGTCATGTAACATTCAAGGTTAATATTTAGCATAAACTTCAATAGATAACTTAGTGTGTTTTGGATCCAAATCACTAATCTGCAAGGCTTAATTTGATTGGAAAAGTAATTGTGTCTTCCCTACATATGACCGTGGACCCAACGAAGGATCATGATGATATAGGCCTGTGTTAGCATCTGACTTAGAAGTTCTTTTAACCAATCAATGACATGAATCTATATAAGAATATCGTGCGTATTATTTATATTTATTATAATATATAAACCAAACGAGTGGAGTAAAGAATTGGGTGAAGCGGGATTCGAACCGGCCGACCTCTGGAGCGAGGGAGACGTGCTCTACCACTGAGCTATTCAGACCTGTGTGCGTTTGATCCTTAATTGCTAGCCCCATCTTCTTTACTCAAATCAGCTCACAGTATTCTAATGTACTGCCGGTTATCATATTGATACACTCCCATGAAATTAAATAAACGATATACAGAAGATGGGGAACGGCGTTTGTACATGCTGGATCAAATGTGATACTATAAAGTTAGATACTAGATTATATATATATATAGTATATATAGATAGATAGAGAGCGCGAGAGAGAGAGGAGAGCAATAGAGAGAGAGATAGGAAGAGGAGAGAGGAGAGATTATATATAGATCGATATATAGAGATAGAGTATATATATAGATATATATTATAGAGTACATATATATATATGCTTGGCTTTGACAAATATATATATATATATATATATATATATCTATATATATATATATATATATATATATATATATATATATATAGATAATAATATATTCATCTTTCCTATTCGCACCACGAGTGCTCAATCCTAAAGGAGGGCATGTGCAGCAATTGGAAGCATTTCCTCAGCAATCATAGAATGGTTCAACAAAATCACCCGAAAAGACTTGTGCTCTTTCCTCATATTTGACGTAGATGAATTCTACCCCTCTATCACAGAAAAAACCCCCTCTCAGATGCAATTCAATTTGCCGCCCAAAAAAAAACCCCTATCTAAGATATGGACAAGGAAACATTAACACACTCAAGAAAACACTGTTATTTAACGATAACTCTCCCTGGCACAAACAAGCGACCCCCATTTATTTGACGTAACCATGGGGTCGTTTGATGGTGCCGAGATTGGTAACTGTCTGCATTTCACATACTAAATAAGATATCCCATATGTTGACCCCAACGACCTTCGGATTATACAGAGACGATGGCCTCGCATTTACGGAACCAATCTAGACGAAGCTACGCAATGCCAAACGCTTATCGG
Organism: Ophioderma brevispina; assembly: GCA_023653785.1. Lineage (NCBI taxonomy): Eukaryota > Metazoa > Echinodermata > Ophiuroidea > Amphilepidida > Ophiodermatidae > Ophioderma > Ophioderma brevispina. The sequence goes on from JAMKCH010068143.1 coordinate 26,862, forward strand.
TGAATTTTCTGAAAGGGTCTCCGCATTAAACAAACACAACGGGATTTCAATTGCTAACTTCTCGACATTACGTTCAACTTGACGAGCAACTCGTATATAGACATTACGAGAAACCCAACAACACTACCCATTATGTACACACCCAATCCAATCACCCACCCACAATCATTAAAGCCTCCCCACTTCCGTCAACCCGGCGCCTCTCTTACCATATCCCAGCCCAACGAAGCAGGAAATTTCAAGAACCGCTCTAAAAACTTATCAAAATGCCTTAGATAAGGCAACGGTATAAGCATGAACTGAAATTCGGAAAAAACCGCCAGCGAAACCAAAGAAAAGAAAAACGTACCCGCAAAGATTACATGGTATAACCCGCCATTCAGCAAAAACGTGACACACATTGGTAAAATATTTTGAAACTCATAGACAAGCACTTTCCAAAAGGATCACAATTGCATTAAAATATTAACTTAGGAAATATACCCTCAAGGTGTCAGCTATAGCTGTATGGACAATGTCGCTAAAGTGATCGATGCCCACAACAAGCGTATCATTTGTGACCCACCATCAATACCAAGATTCCAACATCTTGCAATGGTGCCAAAAACAACCCTGCCCACTTAACGGTAACTGATTAGCCAAAAGAATCTGTGTTGTATCAAGCAACAGTCTCATCCAACAGAGGAGAACGAACATATGTCGGAATTTGCGAGACGGATTTCAAAAAAAGACTAAACCCACCGTACGTCCTTCAATAAATTAGCAGTAAGCGATTGTTCACAGCATTAGCAAATATATTTGGAATTGCAAGAAAGACAAAAAAAACCAATTAGGTCATCTCATGGGAAAATACTTAAAAATATGCCAAAGCATACTCCAACACCAGCCAAAAGGTTCTTTGCCAGCTTTGCCTCGGGAGAAAGTTCTTTATTCTCAATCTGAAAGAATAAATCTCTCAACTCTTTAGAACAGGAATTATCAGAACTGTCGGCACGCCCAGAAAATTTCATCAAATTCTATCTCCATAAACTCTAAATAACCTAAACACTTGCTGCAACTCGCCTTTTGCGAAACTTTCCACTTTTGCGTGTAATATCACCTGACTTGTACTTTGTGTTTATATCATGTAAAATTTAAGCGACTTTAGGTCAACCGGACATTCCAAGTTATACAATGCATTTTGTGTTCTCTCACACCTGATGGCCCTCGGGACGAAAACGGGCTCGTTAGTGTGAGGAGGAAACAAGAAAGGGGGGCCTAGTGGCTAGAAGGAGAGATAGAAGAGAGAGTGAGAGAGATAGGATAGAGAGAGAGAGAGAGATAGAGATAGATAGGGAGATAGATCTAGATAGAGCTAGAGAGAGATATAGATATATATGGTGAGAGAGATAATTATATATTATATATATACATTATATATATATATATTTATATATATTCTCCCAAATTTCTAGTTCGTCATCTTGAGAGTGGGTGATGACCATGCCAACACTAAGATGTGACTGAAGTGTGAGGTGCGCAATGCAGTACCTATGAGCAGGCGGGATCGTGGAAGGCAATGGTTCAAAGGTAACACCTAGTAAATAAAACAGGGTGGTATTTTCAAGGGCTTCTGAATAGCTCAGTTGGTCTAGAGCACTGCGTCTCGCTAATCCAGAGGTGTTCCGTCAATCCTTCTTCAGCCAATTGATTTTTTTAAAATCACGTTAGTTTATAATTGCACTTCAATCAGTCAAATGTACACACGCCGTTTCCCATCTTCTGTTCTTGAGATTACTAACTTCATGGGGTTGGCGTCAATATTGAATTTGATCGGTTAGTACATAATCATACGTTTGCTAATTCAGAGTAAAGATGGATGGCCATAGGGATCAAAAAACCACAACACAAGGACGGATAGCTCAATTGTTTTTTTTTTAGCTAGAGACACTGTTCGTCGACCAGGCGCCATAAATTTTGAACAAAAACACGTGACTACTTATTCTTTGTTGTAAGTTAAAGCTGACTCAGCGATTCGCAATATTATTTTTTGTATGTAATAATGAAAATAGTCAATCGAACTAAAGATAGTAACCTAATTAAAATGCACAATTACGAAATTCTGAGATGAATCGATTTTCGTTGATGCAGTAAACATTATGTGTAGTATTACGGCCCATAGGATACGGGGTTTTAACAAAAATTCCGGATCCGGAATTTTATAACGAAAGTTGTGATGGTCGATATAAGGAATGATTTCGATTTAAGCTTAGCAATTTCAACACAGTGATAGATATGGACAAGACATATGTCATGGAAAAAACACGATTTTTTTTGGAAATGAGGGCGGCATCATCAGGAAATCTCTGAGTCGGCCTTTAAGACGGGAATGTTAGTAATGTCCTGAAAATTTCATAAAGGTATAGAGTCAATATTCTTTAAGATATGACCCCAGATATCAGTAACCGGCGGACCCAATTTTGTTACCAAATTGAGGCGCTATTAACTACAAATACGCGCCCTTGTATAGTTTGCATCCAGAACCATTATGAATCTATGAGTCCAACCACCATTTTCCCTCTTTTATGTTTCCATTGTACCCATTGCATTTAAACACACTTATAATGGTACTAGTAGGAACGTATGAGCAACAAGCACCTGGTATTGTCCAATAGATAGGCATGAGGATTGGAGCTCATCAATGATCATCTTTTGCCGGGGACGGCACAAAAGAGTTATCGTAACCCCAAAATTGAATGACAGAATGAAATACTGATATTTTATTGGCTGGTATTCTGAAGGGAGTATAACTTTTAAACCAGGGATTTAGTCCTATATGGGTGGACATTTTTTTTCATTGCGGCTGACACCAAGCGTGTTCGTTTTTTTGGGAAACACGGTTATAAACGCATCACTAGAGATGACCTGTAAGCCAAATCTGGGCTTTAATAAACATCATCACGATTAAAGAGAGTTGAGTTGGCCTTTAATGTTTATTGAATTTAAACTCTAAGTCTGGTGTTATTGGACCTGACCAATCCCAACATGATGAAATGAACGGGTTCGGTCTGGGACAGGTAAACATTTTTGTGTATCTATATATGGAATACTCGTGACCAAGAAGGTCATTTTTTACACTTTTTTCCTAGATTTTTCGCAACTTCTTTTCATTTCGTTTCAAGAATATACTGCTAACATTTTGCAATTATCTGCCTGCAAAATCCCCAAAAGACACAATTAAAAAACATATAGCATCTCCACAAACTGATCGTGCCAATCAAAATAATATTTAGCATTTAATGCCAAACATTCTAAAAGAGTGGGAAGAACGAACAATTTGAGACAGTTTCAAACAAAATCGGAAAAGCAATTGCTAAGGTTACCCCACGACGACCTTGAACCTCAATAGGGAGATACCAGTTTAACTAATGGTCAGAACCCAGACAAATATACCCTCGTTAATCATTATAACGAAACCAAAGTAGTGGTATATTACACAATCTTGATTGATTTCACATAACTCTGTACATTGTTCCTCCTGCATTTCCCACCCTGAAAAAGGAATCTGAAGGTTTTTTCCTCCACGCATATACCGGTGCGTCTGTGGAAATTGTTGAAAGCAGATATAGTCCGGTGGGGAGCAATAGTCGGACTCATAGACGATAACGGAAAAAGCGTGAAACTAATGTTGCGTAAAGACTCAAACTGAATCGATTGCCCTTATTGTCACCATTGTTCTCGGGACTATGAGTACGCCGGACAATGGTTACTTCTACAACCGGGGACGAGGTTGAAATATATTTACCTCACATGTTGCTAAAGCTATATGTGTATCCGGTGGTTCTATAAATTGGGGAAAAAGGAAATTCAGTGGTGACATTTTATTCATTTAAGGAAAAATGTGCCAGTTTTATTTTGCTTTTGTTTGTTTTGGATTGTAATAATTATTATGAATTTACCACTGATTTTTCTAGCCCCGGATGGGACTACAGAATGTGTTATACATGTGGTTAGCAATGGAATCATAATACTGTAATTGCCACTATTTAGGTTTATAGGTAGTTGATTTATTAAATGATTTATCAAAAACTTAGAAAAAAATTGTTTTTTTTTTTTCAAAAATAAGCCGGGTCGTAGACAGCAATTATTGGACACAATGCTCGCCTTGCTGACAAGCGGGCGGCGGAGCTCGGTCGTTTTTGTGCTGAATGTTTCCCTCCGTAACAGTAATAACTCCTCTGCGCTTTCGGGGATAGTACGATCCCGCGGTATTTCCAAGCCTAAAGGCAGTCAATCAGCAGAAACAGCTGATAAGTTCGGGTGAAACGAGAGGATGTATTGTGTTTCTCGCCATGCGTGGATGATCGGAGGGCAACAAAAATCAATTCAATATATTTGTCATCAGTGTTGAAAGGACCATATACAATGGAGTAGCTATACAACAGTAGGTGTATATTAGATGGTATATACCCCTAACACAATAGCATTTCCAGAGAAAACTGTTTAACAGAAGTTCTATCTCGGGTGCCAGATTTAGGGACATGCCATTGTGTAAATGACTACCGTTTATTTTATCCTTGGGCTCTGTCTGTGGCAGTGTTGCCAGCACATATTGTCTTTACTTGTTACCTCATTGGCCGAGTTGTCAGGGTCGTGGCTTTTCAAAAAAAGTGTTTGGCCCCATACTATGGTTGACCTTGGTTTGCACTATTAATCAGCACTATTTAATCACTTAATTTTTTACTTTTTTTAAAAAAAATGGAGCCAGGATAACCCATGAAAGTCATAAAAAAAACTGGAAGCAAAGTACCAACGTGTCGGAAGGACTTTGAAATTTTCAGTTGAAGATGACCTCTTAATGAAAAAACTAACCTTGAGAAATGGCCCCCATTCTGATCTGAAAATTAGTCAGAATTGACCCCTCAATCATGTCTCTAGGTTGATATGTTCAGAAGTTATGTTAAACTTTCCAAATTCCAGATGTGCCTGCCCAGCGGAATTTGGGATTTGTGGGTCGCTTGGAGTTAGCCCACACTCATGGGGGAGGGGTATAGGATGTAGAATGGCGGGCGCAGCCGTGTCTTCTACCCTCCTCCGTCTTTCCCTCCCTCCCATCATGCCTCCACGAAGTCTCACCGCCAACCTCTCGTTCCAACTCCTTAACCGCTCCTTTCCCCTATACCCGCGTCTCCTACTACTCCCCGTCTCCTTCATTACCCTCATCTTTTTCACTCTCAGTCCCGCTCGTCCCTTCGCTTGTACATCCTTTTGAAACCCAAATCGCCCTATACTCTGTTTTTTCTCACTCCACCCCCCTCTATCCTGCCGGTGCCGATAATCGCCCCTCTCCTCCCACCAGCTCAGCCTCCTTGCTCACCTCTTTGTATTTTCTCCCTACACTTTTTTGATCCTACCGCCCATTTCCCTTAATCCACAGCACGACTCGTTTCTTACGTCTAATCCCCCCCTACTCCTTCTTCAGTAACGCATTTCTCTACTCTCCCCCTCACTTTAATATATATGACCTACTTCCCTCAACCCCTCTCTTTATTAGTCTCCACACCCGCCCCCACCCTTCCCCATTATGAAACTTCACCCTCTGCGCTCATTCCCCCTCGTCCGTCCCCTTTCATCTCATCCTCCCAACCCTCCGTCTCCTTCCCCCACCTTCCTCCATCTCGCTTTCCCCTGTCTAATCTCCTGCTCACCTCAACTCAACGTCGTCTTTATCCTCTCTCCCCCCCTAGAAACCTCACGTTTGTCTCGCCTTCTCCATCCCCGGAATAACCCTCAACTTACCACTCTGTTCACTACTATCTTCTATTTCTGCCTATCGCTTGCATCTTGAGTTACATTCCTTCCATCTGTCCTATCCTTAACCGCTCCTTCCAACCTCCCTCCCTATAATTCATGAAGTCTGCACTTGACCTCCTTCGTCCCCCCGTCCTCCTCACTGTGCTACCCCTCCCCCCCCTACAACCATCCCCCAGGTACCTAACTTTTGTCCCTTCAGACTCGTTCTACTTCTTTGTCCCTCTCTCCGTCACTCTTCTTGCACCTTCACTCCTCTAACTTTGTCTCTTTCCCCTGGCAACTCTAAATACCCTGAAGGAATCACACCACTAAATAAAACTAGGTTGTAGCAGACGATCGTCAGGTTGAGACAGTTGTGGGCGTCCCAAATATGGCACTTGCCTAAATGAAGAGTAACAAAATGTTGATAAGTGTTGTCTTTAACTGATAATTTGAAATAATCATATGTGTGGACTAGTAAAAAACCATTGGGTGGTAAAGATTTTTTTGTCTGTGCCATTTTTGTTTGTTAATTTCTGAGGGTTTGGGGAACTGTGAATGAAATTTTAACTTTATGCATTATATAGACATCTTAAACTAGGCGTGGAACGTTTTTACAACATGCAAATTTTTCGTTGCTCTGTAAATCAAAAAATCAGCTTCATCATATGACTTTTTAATTTTGTGTGAAGAGGTTATGGTCCTAATCGTCCCAAAAAATCCAGTTTGACATAACCAAGCGCTTTATAGCCGAGAAATTGACGTTTGGTGATTTGATGAGCGGTCATTTTGTACACAAGTCTATGGGGAGTTATTTAGTGTGTTGTTGTGTTCCTACAGTACCAAAACCACCCTCAACCTTCCTTCGCTCTCCATAGTCACGAAATGGTTGAATTTGACCTTACTAGGATTAGTATATATCAAAAAAGCTTTAGTCCGTGTATTTGTAGTATTATGTGATGCTATAGCCCATGCTAGCACCCCCCTCAGCGATTGGGCCATTCACAGTCCCCAATCAATAGTCAAAGCATATAACCCTGAGAAGGGGTCAAAGAAACCGTAAACTAAATCCAGGAATAGTTTAGTGAAAGCAGGTGAAAAGCTCTGATTTTATGAAAGTGAAGATAAAAGTTTGCATTGTTAAACCAGGTGACTGAAGCCTCATAAACTTTTATATTCATGTTGTTGGTAGCAAATGTTTTAAAAACCAATTCTTTTTTTTGGTGGGTTGGTTAGTAGTCAGGGGACTGTGGAATCCCGTGGGGTTTCAATGATTAAAGCAGCACACCTTTTAGATACCTTAAGTAGGTCTCAAGCGAACCCCTAGAAAAATTTTTTGATGGAGAATTCCCAGGGGGGGCAGATGGCGGCCATCTTGGTTTTCAAAAAGATGGCTACCATTTTGGAATATTTTCAAATCATAATTCGAGTTGTGAATGTGCTAGAAGTGTTTTGGTTATGTCCATCCAAAATTCATGTTTTTTAAACACTACACCTCTCTGGAAAGGATAAAGCTAGATTAGAGAGGAACTTAAGATGGCAGCCATTTTGTTTTTAAAAATGGCCCGCCAAACTCAGTTTAGTACATTTGCGCAGGAGTAATTTAGTGGTTATTTTCCATATAAAAATTTAATTATTTGACACGTCGCCATTTACTAGTAAAGAATTGTAAGAGTAAAAAGGGATTCTTTAATCCATCTTGTATAATTGTATTTAAAAAGGCAGCCATTATGATTTTGTTCCCCTATCTTACGAAGATTTTTGTGACCACCCCCTATGCTTATAATTTTATACAGTGGGTAGTTATGCTCCTCTTCATTCCATTGATTCCAAAATAAGTTGAACAGACCTAAGTATGGCATCACAATGATTTAATAAACTATGCAAGTCTGCAAAAATCTCAATTCCACAAAAAAATAGGCCGAAAATCCAATTTTGCACATATAAAGTAGGACTATTGGCTTTTCATGACGGTTTTCAGGTTTTTGTAAAGGTTGGCAATTTGAAAGTTTACATGAACATAAAAGTGTAGAGCTTTTTTTTATACTAATAAGAATATTTGTAACAATAAAGGTTTTTACCATAAATATCCCCCCCCCACCAACACACATTACATACACACACACTCATGACTTGAACGGCATTACCCTAACCACCCCGGTTGAAGCTGCTTAACCTTACAAAAACAATCGCCTAAAAATACAAAACGAATGAGAAAATAATTGCATGGAAGCATTTTGCGAAAGCTAGTGGCTGTTTTAAATGCCACTGGAGGAAAGTGTAAAGGGGGGCCACCCCCTGGTGAGACGAGGGACGAAACAGATAACAAAAACACTGTCAGAATTACATAGAACAACCCATGAATACACACCACTGTAAGACCTGTAGAGCAGGTCTATTTTGTATGAAATATATTTAAAGCTTCCGGTAGGGTAGTCCAGGAGTGTTGTATTAGATACTGGATGTGGATTACTCTATTTGGTATGAAATGAATTATCTAACACTGCCATGTTGCATTGTTTACTGGTATGTACATAGGCAGAATGTGCCCAAAAAACAGCAAATGAGGATTTTTACATTCTGAAAAGTGCACTGTGGAGTTGTTTAATTGGTGGAGCCCCATCAAAATATGGATTTATCATCGAGCAAGTCACAATCTAATCAATCATGTTTATTATGTTACACAAATCGCCAAGATCGAACATTTGCACAAAGATGGGGACATGGGTTAGGTCCAAATTTCTTGAATTCACCAGACTCGATGGGAACATCCAGAAAGTTCTGATTTCAGTTATTCCATTAGACATTTTGCAATAATTGTTGGCATATTAAGACTTGGCACATCCTTCACCAAATGAATTATTGCATCTGGAGCACGGGACGCAAATATATGTCATAATTTGGCTGATTTGTCACACTGTCATCACTTAAATCCCCATCTGTATTGTCGTTAAATCTGGATTTGTATGTCATTGCACCCTATCATCGCCGTTCCGTAGTGGTATCGCATGGTAGCTAGTAAACACGGGCTGCTCTGGTAAGGGGCAGACCATACGATTGGGCCTGTTTCTTGCCTGTTGTTAACCTTGGCGCAGACCAAACAAAATGCTCACATCGAGAAATAGAATGTCTCGTCAGCTTCCAAAACAGATACAATTGTACATCTGCTACAATTGTTAATTCCGGTAAGAGGGTGGTACAATACAATATACACACAAGCTTGCTTTTGATGGCTAGGCTTCATGCCCGATGCTTCAGATGGTGTTGCTGCCACTCCGAGCTGTGAAAGCGCATATACCTTGTCATCATTGCGCCAAATTATTTCAAGTCCAAAATGACAGTTCCCTTGCAGCAAAAGAAAGTCTCCAAGTGACATCTTCCCAGGATTTAGTGATGGAAAGGGGAAGAAACGCGGTCTTCTGAGCATCCACAGCATTGTAAATAGGGCATGTGGTCTTCTTATAATACTCCTGCGACAAAAACAGGCACAATCAGAGCGGTCAGTCGGTCGGGGGCCTCCATCTATAAGAGCTTCACTTTTACCAGCTATCATGCGAGCCCCACTACCACTCAGTGTTTTGGTACAATGAGAGTGTACCAATCCGAAGGTTACCCCAGCCCAATTACTAGGGGAGGATTGGTGATGAATCGCAAATTCATGCCAGTGATGACTTCGTTGCCTCCTTCTCCAGAATGCAGGGATTCATTTGGTGAAGTGTGATTTGCCAGCTTGATGTGCCAATAAATTTGTGCAAATGTGGAAAGAAGGACTATTCTGTAAACAGAACTTTGTGGATTTGCTTCATCAATCTGATGACAGCATCTTAATGCAGAAAGAGTGCCCTAACCATGCTCCACACTGTTTTAACAAGACGTAAAAAAACATCGTTGTTAATCTGGCAGTTGGGACTCCAATGTGCAAATCCTGTACAAAAATGTCATTTAAACTGATAATGAGTCCCAGCTGCCATTGTGTTGAAAACAGTGCATATATTAAGGTTGATTGCTGCGACAGTGATACAAAAAGTACACTGTGGTAAAACACATCGAAATCACCCACAACATGGAATTGTGGGACCCGACTCCTCAAATCCAAGTACACAAACCCCGCCAGTGCAGCACTTTATAGAAGTGTAATTATATGCGCACTGTATTGTTTTATGGTCACATATACCTCCCACCCTCATCTGCTATGAATATAGGACTCAAGGCAAATGGATTATATTGCGCTTTTCTTGAATAAATCAACAGTCCGTTGGACTCATTAATATACAAGTAAAACAATTCCACAGCGCACTTTGAAAGATCATACCAAATAGACTACTCCCACCATACAGATTAAAATGCAACACTCATGGACTACCTACAGGCAGTAGTTTTTAGGTTTAAATGGACTCAGTACAAAAATAGACTGTGCCTACAGTTTCTACATGGGAATCATGGTTGTTCTATGAGCTTCTAGGTACATTGGACAGTGTTTTTGTTAAAGTTTAAGAGGATGTTTAGTAATGTTGTAAAGATAATTCATCTCCACTCGCCAATTCCCACTACACATTGTACGTATGGAACTGGATTCTTATAGGCAATTATATCTTCTCGGGTCAGTGCCACATCACTGCGATTCTGTGCCCAAAGCATTAGGTTGTGAGCATTGATGCAAGCCTGTTTGTTTAAACATGTCGGCAGGAGACTCGGTCAATCTGGTGAAAGAAAATAGCTCAGTTGGGACACTGCAGGGCCACAATTAGTTTCGCCACTTTATTCGTTGTTGTCTGGGAGCCCTGGCATTTTAATACCGAATGTTACAAGGAGATATTATAATCGGGCTCCATAGACGACAATTGAATTAATGCGTTGAAGAGTAAACTGAATCAGTGCCCTATCTTTACCAGGTGGTAGGTGGAATATGAGTCCGGCGGACTCTAAGAAACTTCTACACCTGGATTAGTTGTACGAGTAAAATACCTGCCTTACCAGTGTTTGATTCCCTGACTCGTGAGAGCCAAAAAATGCCACCATAGCATTTACAGCGTGCTGTTGTAGCAATAATGTATGCCTATTTAATAATTATTTGAAATAAAGTTATAACAAAAAAAAAAATGCCTTTTACCGTGTCAAAATGGCAGCAATTTGAAATACAAATTATACAAGATAGATTGGAAGGAATTTACGATTTAATCTCAAACAATCCAAAACATATTTTATACACCTTGATTAGTTAATAGAGACTGTACCATCTAAAATAAATTCGTATGAAACTCTCAATGAAATTATTGGGGACTATGTACAATAAAATTGTAATGGCAGCCATTTGTAAAAAACGACTGCGTCTTAATGTTCATTGCTAATCTAGCTTTATCCTTTCAGACTTGTGGGAGTTTAATATTACGAGTTTGGCCCCCACCAAAAATCAGCTTCCCTAGCACATTACAAACTCGTGTGTTTGATTTGAAAATATACCAAAATGGCGGCCATTTTGAAAATCAAGATGGCCGCCATCTGACACCCCTGGGAATTCTCCATCAAAAAGTTCTTGTTCTCTGGGACCTACTTCAGGTGTCAAAATAGGTTGTGATGCTTGAATCATTGAAAATCCAACGGGTTCTCATATCAAACCAAAGCCCCCCAGGAACTATAGACACATATGCATCACATAGGATAAAAAGCAAAGTATTGACTGGACGAAAAACGTAAATTTATTGTAGTTGGAAAGTTCTTCATCCATCTCATTTGGATTGCGAGGAAGAACTCGAAGATTTTCTGGGTATTTCTGTCCCATATTGAGTAATGAACGAGTCGAAACTCCGCCCATAACTCTACCATAAATTGGAATCTACTATAAAAAAGAAATGCTCAACTTCGTGCAACAGAATAAGAGCTTCAACCCATTTACAGAAACCTTTGGTATTGAATGTGTGAAGGATTCATACAGAGTCAATTAATAGATTGTCGTTACAGGCTGTCCCAATAAAAGTTAACACTCGGAAAGACGACATTTTGATAAATAAGAAAAGTACGTGTGGGTATTTGTTGGTATTAATTTAAACCCAATAAAGTAAAAGCTTTAATATGCCATTTTATTTCCTTCGAATCCGATACGTAAAACAAAAGATATGCTTCATAATTATGAGCGAGCAACATCCACTTGGTCCGATTTCTGCATTAGAACACTGAATGCATGATGCCAACATGAATACCCTTGGCTTTATAGCACATCTTCTTCCATCTTAAAAAGAAACACAAATAGATTTTGCAGTGTTTTTCTATTTAAGAAAGACCTCGAGATCCCTGTCACCGGTCGATTACCAACAGTCGTCGTCGTTGATCTACCATAACTGCCTCCTTCTAAAAAGAAAAACTGTTTGGATGAGTTATTGCTATTCTGGTTCGTGGACTGTATGACCTGCCACTGGTTTTTGTCTTTATTTCCAATCTGCCTGCTTTATTAGACCGTGTAGGTAGGCGCCTATCTAAGAAACGAGTTCTTTTCTTTTTTGTTTACTTTCACGTGTTTTTGTTGTTTATTCTACCTCTGAATCATAGACGTCTTGGGAATCCCAATAAAGAAAGGTCTGATGTTTGGTTGAATTGTGGTTTGGTTTAACAGTCTGGGTAATTTGAGCGATTTGATTAGGGCTATAACTCTGCTAATAACAGTTGAACTGATTAATATAATACAAAAAATACATAGTATTGCTGATCATAAAGAAAATTGATCACACTTTATGACAATAATGAAGTTCAAAAGGATTGTCAATATTCTTCAATCCACCGCTTCAATTACAATCAACTAACACAACTCAATACCCCAATTTGAGGATGTTAGAAATCATGTTTCACACAATCCTACCAAATGTCAACCACTGCAAATCGGACCACAATGACGAATTTGTATTCTCCGTTTGACGAAGCATATTCTTTTGTTTTGCATTCTCGCATGAAATTAAATAAATGGCAAATAAAGCTATTTAGTTAGCTTTAGGAGCATGCCAAACCGAGACCCATGCGTACTTTAGTTATTTACAACATGCCTCGTTCCGAGGGTTAACATTTTTTTGGGGGACCCGCCTGTAGTTGAGACACGTATCGATTCTTTTGTGTGACGACAATCAAAGGACGGATAAGTGTCCATGAACATCTGGGCCGGGGAAGGAGGGGGATAGGCAACATAGTGCGTTGATGAGAGGGACCAAAGATTGGCAAAGATGTCAAACATAGTTCTGGACACGTGCCGAATAAATGTAAACGTATCAGATTTTCTAATATATCCTCAGTGACGTAAAATACTAACAAGACTTTGAACAGGTGTTCTCTAAACTCGACTGTCTAAGTGTATGTCTAAAGAAAATTCCATTTCAATTTGACCACTCGCCATTGTGATATAGGTCTATCATTCACTAGCAACGTACGCTCTCTTTAACCATCATGTGATGTTCAGAGTATTTGTAATTTAAGATTTTTGAGCAGGGATAAAATATCTCCGGAAAGAACCTTTAATTTTTTTTGTTTTTTTTTTTGGTTACTGGGACACGTTTTAAAAAGAATAGACAACCCTGGCTAACGGCGAAGAGTTCGACGGACTATTGTCGTCATCTTGAAGTCGGACTCAGAGATTTTTGAAATATAAATTTTGTGTATTTTTGAAAATAGGCAACTAGAACAAAAGATTGTTCACCCAAAATGCCCAATTCCAAAGGTTGAGGTTGTTGATCGGATTTTCGTTGCATCAGTAGCATTTAGGTGGAGTATACAGTGCCATAGGATACTGTGAATAACTAAATTTCGGATCCGGAAATTATAACAAAGTTGCGATTTTCTATATTATGAAGGGACTTCGATTGAGAGCTTAAGCTATTTCACACAGAGTGTTTTAGTATATGACAGGCATATGTATATGCAAAAAAAAAATCAACACGATTGTTTGGATAATGAGGGCGCCCTCCTAGGGAAATCTCTGATTCAGCCTTTCAACCTAACACAAACCACAAGAAACGAGGAAGGGGACAAGACCCCAAACATTATATATAGATGAATGTGACTGCAAAGCATAACAGAAAAAATTCACCAGTTTTACCAGAAGGCGGAGTCCCAACGGACGGTAGGATAAACTACATGCCAGTTTTGAAAGAACGAGGAGAGCTTCAAGGGGTCTCCAATCCACTTTTTGAAGGATTTGAAAACGTATGGGATACAAAAGGAAACAAGATGGACGCAATTTGTTGCTAGAAAAAACCCTAGACAACAATCCTGCCCCGCCCAAGTATTTAAGAAAATAAGAAAGAGGAAAGTAGTGAGAGACAGCAGCCTTCTTCCAAGCAGTGATCTTGATTGAGATATTGGAAACTCAAACCATACCCTGCAAAACTGCTGATTGACAAATACGGCAAAGTTGTTTTAAATCACCGTTAGGAAAAGGACCACGCCTTATAATCGTACTGCTGGAAATGGTGAGGGCTCGTTACATGGTATCAACTTGAATATTATTAACAAAATCAAAAACAGAGGAACACCACGATCAGTATGAACAGTACCATTTCAAGAATGGACTATGAAAACTAAGGTATTCCCCAACGTGCCGGAAAATGCCACCTGTAATGATCATGAATAGTAATCGCCAGTTAACCATATAGTGTGAGGCAGAAAGAAGAAAACGGTCCCAACATCCAACAGGTCGTAAATCTGAAATGCAAGATTGGCTGAGAAAAAACAACGTTGACTTTAAGGACGACGGTGAGAGAAGAAGAAAGAACGTTATATCTTGGTAAAAACAATGCAAGCCAGCTTTCAAAAATCAAAAATTGACGAAAGCCAACACAAATTTGGGCACGACATTGTGCACCTACTCCCATCATGCGACCTGAAAACCGAAAGAGCTCATTGCGGTCACTATCAACCACAAAATGGCTGGGATTCTGAAAGAGAGTTCTAACTTAGTACCGGGTTTAAAACCAGGGTTAGTCCTTACTGACGTGGACCTTTTTTCCTTCCAAAATACTATGAAGGTGTGCCGTAACGGGGAGAAAAGGCCCATCAATGAGGAAGTTTCTCACCAGTTATTTTCACCTTCATAGTATGTTGAAGGGAAAAAGGTCCCACTCTGGTAGGACCTAGATCCGGCTTTTAAACCTAGGACTAAAGTTAGTATCCCTTTGAGAATACCACCCTATCGTCGTAAAAATAATTAAAACATTAAGATGAAAGACATCCAACGATTATTTGAAGAGGCTGTGGCATGTGGAAATATTACGACTAAGGACTGGGATAATGCATGCAAGACATGTGTTGCCCCGCGCGGAGCGCGGGGCTATAGATGTTGAATAACTGGACAGACATGGAGTTTTTGCTGAATTGAAGCCTGCAGAGCCTTGGTTAACACTTTTTCATGACAAATGAAATGATGAAAACAGTGCTAAAATTACGGAATGGTTGTGCCTGAACACGGCATAAATATTTATGCAAAACACCAAAATAGTTTTGGTAAGTAAACTGTTGATACAGTGTGAGATCGATTGTATTTTCAGTGCTTTTTATACAAATTTAGTTGGATCTGCACAAGGTTCTATTTCCACGTGTTTAAGTGGGGTCAAAATATCAGACCAGTTGGTCGAAGGGCCAGCAGTGCTGGTTACATCAGTGCATATGCAGAAATATTGACAATAATTCTGACAGCTGACATCATCTCGCTGGTCGGGTCGGCGATTTTAAAAGTTACTACCGTAACTGACAAGAGCTAGTGAACGTGAGTTCAGTTACGATGCACGGTTTTATACATCAGTTTTCAATAAAAGTCACATCCTAGCATTTTTTATTTATCTCTCACTTCTTGGCTATTTTCGCGATGTGTAAAATAATTGCCCCCATTGCGCGGGACATACATTGGTGCCCAGCACAAACATGCTTTCTTGTTGATAGATAGAAAATCCTATAATGGAAAACGACAACATATGGTAGCATAGGTCAAGCACTATGCACAACGTCATACAGGAATGACGGAATCCAATTGTAATAGCCTCCATTTGTATCCATGGGACTCTATGAAACGTCTACCCAACATATGCGATATTGAAATTCCTGATGTCGCTTGTTAAAATAGCCGAGGATGCAGATTAGTGGGAGATTCTTCCTATCAGCAATAATGACAGCGGACTTGAACACTTGTCGAGTAATAATTAATTATTCGTATTATTTTTTCTTATGTCGAATGCTTCAGGAGTTGTCAAATTTTGTAATTGGAATTTATTCAGTGCCAACTTGCCGTACATTATTGTCTTCATGAGAAGGGGACATTTTTATATACTGGCCTTTAATCTGATTGGTATCGTCCGTCGAATTTTATTGAATTAAGAAAGAATGAAATTGTCGAAACGCCCCAAACCTTTTAAGGAAACTGAAGAAAAAAAATCCGACTATAGTATGTGCAAATTTCTTGAAATGAATGAACCGGTCATCTCATTTCCCCCTGACAATCAGCAAAACAAACTGACCAAGCGATGACACCACGTTCCATTGACTACAGAAATAATGGTGCTATTGATAAGTAATCCGCCCGATATGAATAGGGCAGCGGACTCCCCAGATTCTCTGGACGGCAAAGCCATTGTTATTGTCCATGACGTTGAAAGCTGTTGAGTTGTTATCACCGCCGGATTTAGATTGAGCTATAGTCTCATTCACGAAGAAAAATAAACTCAAACTTCGGCTGGGAGTTTTCAATAACTTGACCGTATATTTCATCATTTATTCAAAAAAAAAGGAGATTGGAGTTGAGCAAAAAATCATGAAAGAAATTTTGATGGCAAGCTATGAGCCCTAACATTCTTGGTTGAGAACCAACTAATTCACTTTAATATTAGGACCTCTTTTCTGTTCAATTAACGTTTGTTCGGTACCGGTTTGTGTGAAAGCCTTGAATGAAAAGGAATCATAGTCCGGCAGCTATCATAGTCCGGGTTCATAGACGACAAACGAAATAAAGCGGTGAAACTAAGGTTGGGTGAAGAGTCAAATGAAATCGATTGCCCTATTGCCCGGAGGACTACACCATCTCCTTGCCCACACCAGTTTGTATAGTAATTATAGTCCGGCGTACTCATAGTCCGGGAACCATGGTCAACAATAGGGCAATCGATTCAGTTGACTCTTCATGCAAATTAGTTTCAAGCTTATTTCGTTATCGTCTATGGAGCCGGAATGTGGCTTCCGCCGAACTATATCTGCTTTTCACACCGGTGCTACGTTGCATTTTCATATAGGTGAATGATTTTCCATTTCTAGATAACGCAATAAATTTGAATAGAAAGGATTACGCGGCAAGGTTTAGGGTTTGTTCGGACCACAAAGATGTTAGGTCGCGGTTTGCCAAACAACTTTTTCTCATGAGCTTTGTTCCCTGAAATATTATGGAGCATCAGCCCAGAAGGTTTTGGTTAGACGAAATGAGATACCAATATCTGAACACGGGAAAATTCAGAGAAAAATATAACTTTTGCAAATATCGACAGTCTGCCGGTGAACGTTGCTGCGGGTAGCCCCAGGAGAGGGGAAAGTTACAATGGGGGGTCAAATGTTTGAACTGCCCTCTACAGTTATTAAATAGCTCAAATTATTCCCTTATGTAAGCAGGAGTAAAAAAAGTCAATGGGTCACAAGAGTGTGTGGTGCTTCCGTTCCAAGATATTGGGAAAATAGGCTAAAGGTCATTGGTTTATTCAAGAAAGGTCACCCGTTGCATAGCTATGGGTCATCTCGTTCGTTCCTAACCAAAACCTTCGGCTGAGGTCATAGGGTCAAAAGTTAATTGAACACACAGTAGAACCGCTAACTTTATTTATTCGTGAAGAGGACGGGTAATTTGTGTGGGAGTACATATGAAGGTTTCTGTCTGGCAACATATCAGGCGCGGAGGATACAGGGAGGGGGGGGGACGGAGGGGGGCGCCTCCTGGTAATTCTGCGAATTCTTGACAAAATCAGCCAGTTTTGAGCTATTTTGGGACCAGGTACAGCTTTTCAGCCCCCCGGTTAAATTTTTGTCATTTTAATTCAAATCTGGACCCGCCATTACATATCGGATGCCGATTCATCAATGAGTAACAGGTGTGTCCTGGGCTAATGTGTGTGTCTCCAAGCTCATTCTGGTGAAGCCTGTTCAAGTTCAGGGCGAAGAATTCAAAACACGTCTGAACCACTGATAAGCCTGTCTGGACATCACTGTAGTAATTCCAGGCTGCCTAAAGCAATATTAGCACATTTTGAAGAGCGCCCCCAAGTTTTCAAAATTTGACATTTTGCCCCACATTACGTTGGTTTAATTGTCTAGGAAAAACTATACCTGCGAACCGAGAATACTAAAAAATGCGTATTTACACAAAATAAGCGATTTGTAATTATATAGAATTGGGATCCCAGATTGGACTTAACGGCAGAGCTGGAAAATGCTTTACGTTTTTATATGTCCGTCCTGATGAAATAGTGCAACCTCGAGAAAATAACCTCTACTGACTTGCCTGAATACTTAAAACACCAATGATGAGCGTAGGCACGTTATACGTGGCGCTATTCCCGGCGATTTCACCTTTGGAAGCCGTTTCCAGCAGCCGTTGAAATTACTATCGGGGTACCCGATAATAATTATTCTAAAATTCTCGTTTTGAAATAGACATTTTCGAGCTTGAACCATTCCAGGTATAGTTTACTGGCCTATTACCAATGCAACCGTGTAATAAAAGCTCCAAATTTTTGCAAAATTGGGGCGCGATTCAAAAAAAATGTGCTAATAGGCCTTATACTCGTCTAACAAGTGTCGGTTGTTGCTTTCAGCCGAATGATTGACGTCTATATTATATGCATCTGTGGGTCGACCCATGGAAGTTAAAACAAGCAAAAGAAATCCAATTATCAACCATACAACGATTAACTTTGGCATAATTACAAAATACCCTTCGCATTTACTCTGCAGCAGTGTGCTTTATTCCGTTAAACGGAATATACAGCACACGAAGTGGGACGGAAGAAGCTGCGAAGGGGATACTTTGTAATTATTCATGTACTTAACTTTTTTTTCATTTGAGTTATTTTGCCACGCCCTACATCTCCAGGAAAGTCTCCTGTAAGCCCATTCTGCTGTAGACATAGGTCGACGAAAGCCTTCTCAATGTTAGCGGTCGATCAGAATGACAGCCTTTATAGTTAAAGTAAATTCCGTAAGTAATTCTGTCAAAATGGTTATATTACACAAACCAAAAACGAGCAGCTACATGTACTATGGTCTTCTTCAAGTTGGCCAGTGACGTCATCAGCCGCAAGGGGTGCAGAATGAATTGGTCTTTCCTCAGGAGCAAAATGCATGTTCACATAGGTACTACCACGACTTTCAACATTTCCTCGGAAGCGGGCTCCCGCTCCTCACTTTTGACCCTGTCCGCCATTTTTGAACTTAAACACTTGACAAACATGGATAATGAATGTCAATAAAATGAATTGCTTAAAAAGGTGGTAAATGGTCAAATACTTTATCCCATATCTTAATTGACACTTTAAATCATCATTAGTTGATTTAGCTACATATAATACGGAAATTATAGGTTTTAAATATATTTAAAGGAAAACTTTAAAATAAAAATATTGAATTTAGAAAATGCCAATACATAGAAAGTCCAAAATAAGGCTTATAGTGATCACACCACATCGATCTCATAAGTATAAAATCTAAAGCATTACATATAGATAATAGAATCATGCCTCTCACTGCAAAATGTGGAGAAAACTTGAACGTGTCGGGTGTGTTCGAAACGGTCAGAGGTACTGAAAAACACTTGCAGGGTGTGCTCAATTTTAACAGATTTTGAACACCTCCGTGCAGCACATTTTTGTGTTAGGTGGTGATTAGCGATGTATTCTGTATATTCTAAATAGGTATACTGGAGGAATTAGACCATTTTATGATTCCGGGCGAATATTTTGACTTTTAGCAGCCATTTTGATTTTTGTGGCAAAATGATTCAAATTACTTTATAACACGTACTCGTGCTTTGGTTTTTCGGACGGCGTTTTTAACGCTTGCCATATATATTTGGTTTATATTTTGGTATTTGTTATAACTTTTAGTTGCGCTTGCATTGGTGCCAAGAAAATTCAAATGTCATCGCGTCGTTTTTGCGTTAATGTATGGGTCCCTAGGAGCCCCCCCCCCCCCCTATGCCCCTTAACGGAAGTGCCCATGACAAAAATTTAAAAATCTTAATAGAGTTTACTTTGATTCTGATGTTTCATAAATGCATACCACCTAGTGACATAAAACAAAGTAAATAAAAAAAAATTAATCAAAAAATTTCTTGGAAAAGTATAGTAGGCCATTGTGTCATAATATTTTATATACATAGCATAGCCGTTTCTTACTGTAGGAACACCGATGTTAAATAATTAAAATACACTAAAAAATCTAATAATAATAATAATAACGACATTTATTAAGCGCCTTTCCAAGGAGACAAAGCGCTGGTGCTATTATTATTACGCTGCCTTCAGGAAATCGTCAAATCATTTCGCTTCACTTAGGCCGGCAGCAGGCCAGCGCGCACTGCCTATCGGCACTTAGATTATAATATCCTCCATCACAGCTACCAGATATCGCTTGGGTCGACGAAGAAAAGTGAGGGTAAAGGCCTCTTGCCCAGTGCACCACACATTGGCCAAAGCGGGGCCCGAACCCACAACCTTTGGATCATGAGTTGGCAGTCATAATACACTTGGCCACATGTGCCCTAATATAAAATGGCACGAGACATATCTATTTGTTGCTTAATATGTTAAATGTAGTTCATCCTTCACCAACTTAAAGGAAGTTATTGGTATAAATCTAGGGCAATATAAATGAAATATCCCTAAATATGACGTACCGATGGTTTGCATGGTCATGGGAGTATTCCTTGCGAAGAAGACATAATTTCACGCTTAACTTCGAAGCAGTAGGTTAGACGATTTAAGGAAGCGCCACGTTTATTTATTTACACTATACGTTTGCCACAAGCCATGTTTATTCTTTCACACCAATTGAAGGATGACGGTGGTTAGTCAAAGTTCTGGCGTATGAAAGGACGATCGCGTTTTTACCTTTTAACATGGAAATTAAAAACACAGCATTTAATTTAACGTTTTCCTTTACAATATATAAAAAGTTATCAAAATGGCATACATTTGTGCCTAATTTTTATTAAAAGGAGGCCTGTGATTCTGAGAAAATATAGTTTTTAAAATAAAAATTAGAAATTAAATAATACAAAGAAGCGCTACTGACGCACTAAACCCCCGCAGCCGCGCGCAAGGGGCGACAGTAAGCTGCTTATAATTAAAACGGGGATCCGTCTGCTAATACAGTCCACGGTAAGGTTATTTAGGCCGGCTAAGTATGTTTCAGTTTGTAGACTTTGGGACCCCATCTTTTTCACATTCATGCGAGGGACAATTGACAAAGGTATTATATTAAAGAACAATGATACAGATGTGAATCTTAAAAAGAATTTTATTATTGGGAATAACAGCCAATTGTTGAAAAAAATTAAAGAAGATTTGATGACCGTCACGGAATTGATTGGTTTATAATTTTGCTTGGGGGACCGGACCCAGTAGGTAAAAAATGACGTAGTTTATCCCTACATGGGAAAAAAAAAAAAACGATTTCGTCATTGTACGTCGGTTTAGGAATCAGTAGGGAAAAGTAACATTTGTACTGTTAGACTAATAAACGGTGTTTTTGGAAAAAAAATAATAGCACTTTGGGCAGCCAGAAGGTCATGTACAGACCTTAAATTTGAACCATAGTCGGATGTACGTAGAGAGAGGTAGAAAACGGAAAGATGAAAAATGATAACCTGAGTGATACCTGACAAGTGAACCTGGTACCTGAAACGCGTGAAACCAAACTATTCATCTCGTAGCGTTTATAAAATTACAAAACCGGCACAAAGCAGCAAGTATTCTGAATCTCCGTTGTCACAGCAGATCGATCAAGATGTGAGACTATACAGTGTTGTTCTGTAGTAAAGTAAAAGACTAGTTTCAATGCATTTGAAGGCCCGTTAGCGTAGGAAAGACTATTTTCAATGCAAAGAAGGCCTAATGACAGGGTGGACGTCCCTGTCAATCAAGCTTGGCTTTCTATTGTTAGAGCTTGTTATGTTACCAATCGTATTCGATCGTGTTGAGGTTGATCACAGTGTATTGATTACTGATTAAGCTGTTGTTCTGTATTTTGCTTATTCCCTGACCTTGGGTGCCCCTAGTCACTAGGGTCACTCATTTATTTGAGTATTATCCGGAAAATCCACACTTCATTAAAATATCCTCTTTCCGATTGACCTCTGCAAGTAAAGAATAGCAAGTTTTGCTGATAAGAACTTAAGTTAAGTTAAAATAATCATTTTGATTTGTTCTTCTCAAAATCAAATGTTTCATAGAAAAAATACCAGGAAGGTGATTAAATGTTAGCAAAATCTGCAAATACAAAATTCTTTAAGGACAATAAAAATAGGTAGGCCCTATCGGTAAAAAAAATAAATAAAATAGGCCTTGGAATAATTAATTGTACTAATATAAATAAAACAATGTAACCTGCCAAATATCCTAAACTTCGCTAAAATGAATAAATAATTGAAAAAAAAAACCAAAATAAAGCCACGTTGAAAAAAACACGGACGTCTCTCGGTGTTGGTTAACACAGAATCAGATCAAGATTCAACTTCGTTCCTGCAATTTGGTCACCGAGGGATACACATACACACACAAATGGGTCTACACGGGCATCGCATCGGACAATAGCCTTACAGCGCAGCATCGATGTTGTTAGATGCAAGGGTCGAAGGTGATTGAGGGCGACTGTAGTGACAGCTCTGGTGGACGTACCTGCCCTGTTATTAGCCTTCTGTGTCAATGCAGTTCAAGTCATGTGTGGTAATTTTCAATGACGTATTACCAGCATGGGGTAAGCTAATCTTAAATTGTTTTTCAACATGGCTTCAAAATTCAAATCAATGCAAAATAATGCTCCTTAGTGATAGCCAGGAACCGTATAGTAGCAATGTCATGTCACGCATGATTTGAAACATTTAACGTCAATGATAAGCTTATACTGCCTCATTGACACCATCACCATGTGACTGGTCAATTATCAACGCAAAAGGACTGGCATGCACCGCTGCTTCTAACTCGATCCAGTTCCTGATCCAATATAGCAACTGGTAACTGATTTTGTAATCGGGGTTCTTCCTAAGGAGTCTGGGGTATCTCATGGTAGGTGATTTGTTACCATTTGGAATCAAAATGTGGATTTGGAGGCCAAAACTTACTTTGCATGCAATAACATTGCCAGGTTCCGAATTTGACACCTCAACTTTGTGTACATCCAGATTTCAGGTGATGAATTTCAGCTGAGCTTTTAATTTGGTTATTATTAAATAATACAAAATAATAAGAAAAAGAGAAAAAATCAAAAAAAGAAATTTATTGCATTTTTATAGTATATTTTTATCAGGCGTATAAATGAATTGTGACAATGAATTGTGGGAGTGACACATGTGGTATGCTCACTTTGGTGGTATTTGCATGTTTTGTAAAGAATAAGTAATTAAGTAAGTCATTGGTCCTTTAGCCTATCGGTAGACTTTAATTGACAATCACCAGAAGGGCGCCACGCCAGTAGACGTCGTTGGTGTAATTTCTGGGTGGCCAAATCCTCATCGCTATTTGGTTTCTTCAGCGGAGGAACCTGTTCCGTCTCGCTCCTTAAATGTGATTTGTATTTGTCTCGTGGCGTCAAATAAACTCAGTTCAGTAAGATTTCTTTAGGTTTATTATTTGTTCGTCTCCAGTCTACGCTAGTTGCATTCAGCACATTAGCTGTTGTAACGACCACGTTACCATGTAAAGAGAAGCTAAATCGTAAATTTTGGAGCCGCGGTGGTCGGATTTTCGAAACGACGGTGACGAATTTTGTTCCAACGCACGGTGCTTTGGCCGAATCTTGGGACATTTGCGGTTTCAAGAACTTTGTTCATAGTACCTTGCGACAATTAGTGCGTTGTTGAGTATCTAAATGATGTATAAAATGAGTTAGATTACTTATTTGACGGAACGCTTACAGAAGTGATGTTACCAATCCAAAATCAGAAGTGATGATACCAATCCATGGGCCGGAGCCTTTATCAGATGTGATGTGACGAGTTTTGGACGAGTTGGGTGCACTGTATGAGTTTACAACGCTACGTAATTCGTAGTAGGCAACTGACGACTATACCATAATTTACTTCAGTGGACAATAGGACTTGAAGTGTTTGAGACTTTAGTTTAAAAAAAATCGGGGGTAGGGGTGCTAATAAATGTTTTGTGCAAGTAAAAATAATTTGTTTTTTTTTAGATAGTGCTGGAATTTTGTGAAGACATCCTGGACAGCCGACCGATGTGATGTGATTTTGTGAAGATTTCAACTCGATATCATCTTACTGAAGGACTTTCGCGGATGAATTTTGACCCAATTGACATTTTGCGGTGATGTTTTAATGGGTGGCATTAAAATGGTTGAAATGATGTTTAGGAATTAAAGTATTCTCATGATGATAACCGAAAATTTGGTTGAGTATGTGGAAAATCAAATGTTGTTTTATGTGGGTAATATGAGGTATGTGTTTGAGGTATTGGTAAACACAGCTGTGGTTTGAAGTATGAAGTGAATTGAAATGGGTTCAAATTATAAATTTGTGCAAGTGTAGTGTTGATACTTTGACATACTTCGGTATCATTAATGATATGGCGCAAAACCGTTTGAAGTTTGACAAGTTATATTGTACAAAGTATAGTGGTGTGCCGACCTTGTATGAGTGCAAAACTGTCGGGGTAAATTGTTTCTCATTGCGTATTGTACAAAATATAGTGGTGTGCACGACCCTTGTACGAGTGCAAATTGTGGGATAAATTGTTTTTGTATTGAAAGTACAATAATATAGTGGTATGCACGGCCCATTTGTAGAGTGCAGATTGGACGGATGTTTTGCATTGTATTGTACAGGACAGTGGTAGGCACGGCCCTTTAGAGTGCAAAATTTTGTGATTTGAAAAAGTGAAAGTTGTGCACTGCACAATTTTTTGTGTGTGAAAATAAATCAGAAATAGAATTTTCTGATCAATTTTTGGTGGAAATATATTTATTGCTATTCACAAGTGCCGTGTTGTTCTTTATAAACGATTGCAACCACGTGTTGGATTGTTGTGATAGTATATGTTGATATTGTGATTTTTTTTCTCCTTAAATTGTTTTTTTTAAAATTTTTTTTTAAATTGGGGGGGGGAAGGGAAGGAGTTGAGGAAGAGGTTAAGCCACAGTTTGATCCTATGTATTGCCCCATAGTTTTCTGGTAAACAGATGGATAGATTGTTAGTTTTGGGGTCCAACTATGATATTGTAATTCAGAATTATCCCGTAGGTGCTCCAACTTGGCTAATTGCGGGCCTAGTCGTTTGCTGGTAAGGCGTTCGCTTTTGGGGATCAGTTGCCAGCAGCGACACAAGCAGATTACGATTTGGCTGAAGTAGCTTTGGCTGGCGTTTTTGGTCGCGCAAATCAAATTGCGTAATGTTAGAGATTTTTCCATTTTTAAGATCCAGATTGCAAAATGAACCATTGCAAGTGTATGCGTCGGCATTGCGTGAACTTGTAAATTCTGCATTTAAGCCCTTCTCCAACCCTCTTTGATCCCTCCCTTCCCTTCACGTCCTCCTCGATCTCCGCTTCTTCCCCACTTTTTTCTTCCAGCGATTTTGATGATGGTGCACAATTAGAGAACATGAATTATTACGTGGTTTTGCAGGGGTTGGACCCAGTTTTACGCAAGTAAAGTGCAGAGAACATGGACCACAGACTCTGGATGAAGCTTTAACTATTGCCCAGCGTTTAGAGTTTGCACAAAAGATAGTTCAATAACAGGCAACTACTTCTCAGGATTCGGTACAGATGATAATGTTCGGCAGTTCAGCCAAAGTCAAACAGATTTATAGATTTGGATCAAGTTGTCCCTATGTCTGACAAAGTTGGACAACATTTGTAGATGGGCATTCGCGATTGAGGGTCTAAACATTAATTCCTAGAGATAGGACATTTCTTCCCCATTTAGCAAGATAGAGAATTGGCTCCACGTAGATCTAGAAAGCAGTTTTCTCCACCTTATGAATACGATAGACAAACATAGGGAGCATGAAAGTAGATATGGTACATGGGATAGAGATTACAATGCTCGCGGTTCTGTTATCGTGATAGGACACCGGAAAGAATAGTTCGCCTTCTCCTTGAGGAAGTCCATTGAGGGATAGAAATAGACATTTTCAAGATAAATGGGTGATAATACATATAGTAGGGGTAGATATGATAGGAGAGAGAGGTATGGTCTCCACCTGATAGGTCCTATCGTACATATTCTCCAGGGGAAGATCAATGGATAGAGGAGCTATCCAATCAAGTCCTAGCGCGTACATTGGGAAGATGCAGATTCGGGAAAAACGCTGTTCGGTCGCCGAGGGGGATCGTTCGTCGGCCGAATGGGAGAAAATAGGTAATTCTATGAAATCCAGTTTACGATCATCTAAAAAGTAAACTCGTACACTTAATACAGGAGTAATAGAGGGTAGTTTAGCTGACGTCTGTGTGGATACTGGCGTAGTGTTTCATTGCTTAGAAATTCTTTTTTTAAGGATCGTTAAAGTAAGAATAGGAGATTAACGCCAGTGATAGGCAAATCTTAGTGTTCTCACTAGGTGAAACCTTGAATGTTTTGGGATCATGGGACATCTCTTTTGTGATAGGAGGTACTCAAATATATCATAGATTTTTAGTAAAAAAAACTGAGGTATTAGACATTCGTAGTCTGGGTTGGGATTTTCTCAAATGATCACAATGAGCCATAGATTTGAGCGATTCCAAATTTTGGATTGAGAATAGAAATATTCCTTGGTGAGTAAAGCCCAACTCATTCCAATTACGTGTAATGCTGTAGTGGCTGGAAAACTGTTGAAATACCCTCAAATTCAGAAATGAATATTAGTTGCGTTTTGATTCCGGATAATATTTTCTTGGACACCACATGATTATTGGGAATTTTGAACATTATCCATGTTGAAATTTGCAGTGCTACTTTAACATCGGTTCAGAATGGTTTGATACTCAGATTTTAGTATGATATTTCAGCTGCTCGTAGGATTTTGGATAAGGATATCCTTTAGGCTTCCATTCAACGATGAATAGGAAAGGCAGAAGATTTATGTACCCAACTTGATATGATATCAATGCTGTTCAAGTTGGAGATGCTCAAAAACTGCAGGGGTCAAGTCCAAAAGTTGATCTTGCCTAATACAGAATTATCGAGGGTCAGAGAGAAGTGGGCTGTTTTTCATTAATATCACGGAATTCGTGAGAGTTAGCAGTCATTCTCGCGATTATGGACGAAATGGCTTAGTGAGACATAGAATAGAGACAGACGGTTCTGCCCCAGTTAAACAAGGTGCATATAGGATATCTCCTGAGAAACACGCTGAAATTGGAACAGGTAGAACAAATTACTGAAGATGACTTTGAAGAACCATCTACTTTAGTTATCAGCTCCCGCCTTATGGTAACGCAAAAAGTCCCCTGGTCAATGGCGTTTTGTCGTGGCCTATCGAAAATTACCAAATTTCGTTGGTCGACTCTCATCCTTTGCCAAGATAGATGAATCGATTGAGGCTATGAGAGAGTTGTTATTAGCACTCTAGTTTGTTATAGTGGTTTTTGGCAAATTGAGATGGACCCTAGGGATCGGAAAAAAGACGGCTGTACCACGGGAGATTGGGCTTTACCATTTGAAAGTGATGACCATGGGTTTAAAGAATTCTAGTAGTACATTTCAGCGTTTGGTTGCGTTGGATTTAATGGAATGCATTGGACCAGAGTTGTTTTTTTTTTTTTTTTTTTTTTTTGTTTCTTTATATTAGATGACATTATAGTGTTTGGGAAGGACTTGCTACTAAATTGACCACTGAGAGAAGTGTTTTCAGAGACTTAGGAAAGCAAATCTCAAAGTAAGACCTGAGAAGTGTCATTGGTTTTGCAAAGAGGTTACATGTTTGGGACACATTGTATCGAAACAAGGTGCCGGACCAGATACGACTAATATTGACAAGTAGCACAAGTGGGCCGCGCCCCACTGATGTTTCTCACTCCGTGGATGGTTAGGTCTGACTGGTTGTTATCGCCGCTACCCTAACAATTAGCAAAGATAGCTAGACACTTTTAAGCTCACTCAGAAGGAAGTCAAATTCCGAATGGACGGAAGACTGGCGGAAAATGATTTTCAGCATGTCGAGTCGTGCATTGATTGCAAATCATATTTTGGCTTAGCCTGATTTTAATTCTCGTTTTATTCTTTAGTACAGAGCGTCAGATATGCCCATAGGCTTGTTTGTCTCAGAAATCTGTAGATGGTAGGAGAAAAGTAATAGGCTTATGCTAGTCACTCTTTGACCAAAGAAGAACAGAACTGGGGGGGTCCACATATGACAGAGAGTTTGTCAATAGTCGTGGTCAATTCGACATTCAAACATTATCTGGTGAGAATCCTTTTGTAATTTTGACCACGATCAAAGCCTTGTAGGATTGCGCAAAATACCTATAGGACAGTGACTCAAACGGTCGTAGAGACAAGATGGGCCCTTGAAATTGAATTTGTGAATTGGGACCAATGCATATCGTAAGGGAACTTCTCATTCTCATGCTGATGCATTATCTCGTATGCCATGTGATGAGAGGGTCAAATTCAGATTCGCATTAAATTGTCATTCCTAGTCAATCAGTTAGGACTCATCTTTCTCAGAGGATATGCTCATGGTAATGTTGCATTCGGTTCAGCTGAAAGTGCAAATGTTCAACAGAATGAATCTTTTCAGCAGTTCAGGGAAATTCATTTAGTAGCAAATGATCTGAATCGCCTTAGAAAACTTCAATGGGAAGACCCTTATGTTAGCACGCAATGATGGGTACTAATGCAGAGCCCCTTTAGGCAACAAGTTGGAAGTTTCACATCGAATTGAAAATGTTTAGAAGACGGTATTCTAATTTGGTCTTGCAGGGAAATGTTCTGTGGAAACGTCAAAAGATCCCTGGTAAACAGGATATTTGCAAGCAGTAATACCAATGACTTTGATTCCTGAGATTTACCTCAGTTGCATGGAAATCCTTCAGTGTATCATGGCAAACGAGTAATAAATCGCTCAATTTCCGCTGCAGAAATTAATTTCAGAGAAGTGAATTCAGAATTTCAGCGAGCAGAAAATTTATCCAATCACCATTATGAGACTGCAGGCACGACCAACAAATATACGTTTTTCAGCGAGCAGAAATGTTTGAAATAATGTCGCTCGCTGAAATTAATTATGACCTCGCCGAAATGAATTTCGGCTCGTCGAAATTCAACAAACTGGCATCCCGTTCATAAGTAGATTTCTGCTCGCCAAAAATTAAAATGCAATGAATTTTGATGCCGAAGAAATTAATGTTGGCGAGCCGAAAATCATTTCAGCGAGCAGAAAATTCATGGGCTTTGGTCATTGGCTGGAATTTCAGCTGAAAAAACGTCTTCCTATTGGCTGCGAATTTCGGCGAGCAGACATTAATTTTGGCGAGCTGAAAATCATTTCGGCGAGCAGAAATTCATTGCTTTCATTGGCTGGAATTTCAGCTCGCTGAAAAAAGTATTTCCTATTGGCTGGAATGTCAGCTCGCTGAAAAAAAGTCTTCTATTGGCCGAATTCAGCGAGCTGAAATTAATTTTGGCGGCCGAAACTCATTTCGGCGAGCAGAAATTCATTGCCTTTTCATTTTGGGGGCTGGAATTTCAGCTCGCTGAAAAAAATTCCTCTGCCTATGCTGGAATTTCAGCTCGCTGAAAAAAAACGTCTTCCTATTGGCCGTAATTTCAGCGAGCACTGAAATTAATTTTGGAGAGCCGAAATTCATTTCGGCGAGCAGAAAGAATTTCATTTGCTTTCATTGGTGGAATTTCAGCGCGCTGAACAAAAATTGTTTTCCTATTGGCTGTAATTTCAGCGAATTGAAATTAATTTGCGAGCAAATGGCATTACTTATGAAACGAGTGGCCAGGGTATTTTGCATCGCAGTAAAAAACCGATTCTGTGGTGTGTAATTTCAGCGAGCCTGAAATGGACTTTCTGCTCGCAGATAATTAATTTCGGCAAGTGGAATGGAGTCTCAAAGATTTCAGCTCGCCAAAAAAAAAAGCCTCTTTTCATTGGTTAAAAACGGCTCGACTTAATTTTGATTGGATAGAATTTCAGCTCGGTGAACTTAATTTCTGCGAGCAGAGAAATTAATTCTGCGAGCAGAAATTGAGGCTAGTTATGATTCGTTTGGCCAATGATATTAGTGGGACATTTTAGTACAGAGAAACCTTACATAAGGCATGCATGTCCTTTTATTGGCCCATATGCGAACCAGATTAGACAAAGTGTGTCAGGGAATGCGACGATGTCAAAAACAAGGCAACCCTGTTCGGGGATATCGGCTCCTTGGAAGTCCGTCCCATGTGTTGATAGATTTGAATGTATTGCCGCAGATATTGCGGCAATGGGATTGACCAGTAAAGGAACAGATACTTGTGGGTTGTAACCAGATTATTTATAAGCATTGTAATTTATTACCCTCTTCAATATCAGACTGCTGATGCCGTGGCAGAGTGTTTGTTTGTCAACTATATTCGTCAGCACTCTGTTCCAGCAAAGTTGCATAGTACAGGGTGCTCAATTTGAGTCTAGAGTAGTGCAAATTTTATGCGAGAAAATTTGGTATACAGAAGGTCAGGACAAGTCCGGGACATCCTGGCCTCAGATGGACAGACAGATGGAAGAATCGAACTATTCGTTCACAGTTGGTCAGATGTCTCCAATCATTTCCAGGTGATTGCTGTCTGATTCACAGTTGGAATTGCTTCACACCCCCTGTTCATTCTACGGAATGGTTTACCCATTTTATTTGACTCATGTACGGGAACCTAGGGCTTCAGCCCAATGTGATGTTTGGAACATACGATCAGAATTTGGATAGGCCAGAAAATGCGTTTCATTTGCTTCCCAGTGGAGGAACGTTAAAAAGGCTTCTCAGACTTGTTAGAGAAATTCAACCAAGCTCAAAAGAATCAAAAGCAGCAATATGATAAAGGTAGGTTTAAGAAAAGTATCAAATCGGACAGCTGGTGTATAATTTACTAACAAGGAGGGTTCGTAACAAATTGCAACTGAAATGGATACGTCCTATAGGATAATGCAACAATTTAATGATGGTATTAATTATCAAATTGTGGATGCAAAATCAACACAGCAAGGCCAAAAGTGATACATTACAACAGGATGAAACCTGCTGAGGTGTATCCCCATAATAGAATAGATACACAGAGAGCAAGTGGAGACCAAAGGGTTAATATTTCCATCTGGCAAACAAAATTCATGGTTAATCGTACTTATGATAATACTCATGTCCATGCAAACAATCTTGCTAGGGATAGGCAAGTAGCCCATGCGCATCTTAGGCGACGTAGACCTTTTCTTAAGACAGGATTGCGTGTACGGAGGACCACGGATTCCTTCGACTCCGGAACTCTCCTCGTAAACCACAGATAGGAGAGCAGCGTTGCATGCAGCAGACAATTGGAAATCCAGTATTCAGACCACACGATCAGGTAGAATTGTAAGGACCACCAAGAAGACTGATTGCGAGTATTACAGACATGTGTGCAATTGAAATTAAAATTTGGTTTTTGTGTGGCAAATAAAAAAATTATGGGAAATTGGTTGTGGAGACTTGACCTGACTAAATGTGAAATAAACTAAGTTCAGAAGAATTTTATAACCATGAGAGCATTAAAATTAAAATGATGTGCAAGATTGGTTAACAGTGTGACTAATTGGGACGATAAATGTGAAATGTGTAATTTTGTGTAGTGTATTTTATATTTAAGTAATATTATATTCGAGTCCCTGATTGGATTTAAAGTATCATGTAATTAGTGGGATAGCAATTTGTATTTGAAATTGGAGGGTACCCTTGTAAAATATGGAATTGAATTTAATCCATTGCAATTATTTTCAATACTGGACCAAATGTGTAGAATTATTGAATGTTTATATTTTATGCGACACTAAATGGAAAGGTGTATTTGATGGTTTTATTGGATTTTGGTCTAAAATTTGGAAATATTTTGATTATTGTTATAGAATGGATTGATGACCAGTGTAGGTTATGATGATTAGGGTAATGAATGAGACAACCAAATTAGATTGAAAAAGCGGACCCATAGTGCGAAAGAGGCACAACCGTTCCTACCTTCCTCCCCCACCCCCACCCTACCTACCCCCTCCCCCTATTTCAGGCACTAGCCCCCCATTACCAAAACCCACTCTCCCCCTCTCGTCCCCTGTCATTATCGGTGATTTTTCTTACCGTCCTAAACTAAGAAAAACGGTTGATGTCTCATCAGTGTACCTTTGCATGGAAAATGATATGAAATGGCATAAGGATAGTATGAAAGATTTTTTTTGATATTGATATTCAAGGCTATAGTATATTGGTTGGGTATTGGAGTCGTGTGCCATGCTGATGTGAGACACTCCTTGGGCATTTGGTTTTAGGAGGATATTGTAATGGGAGGACACCTCTTCAAAGGAGGGTCACGGGAGGAAGGGAGGAGAAGGGAGGACGGCGAGAGGGAGGAGGATCCTCACACGCCGCCCAACCTTCTACCCCACTTTCCCATCGATTTGTATTAGTATATTTTTATATGGGTCTAAATTGAATTGTGACAAAAGCCATTGTGGAGTGAAACATGTGGTATGGCTCACTTTGTGGTCTTGCATGTTTTGTAAAGAATAAGTAATTAAGTAATGTCATTGGTCCTTTACGCCTATCGGTGCGATTAATTGACCCATCCCAGAAGGGTCACGCCAGAGCGTCGCTGGGGTACTTTCTGGTGTGGGCCAATCCTCACTTCGACGTGATGTTTGCGGTCCGTTGTTTGTTGTGTTGGTGAGGAGAGCTGTGACTGTGGGACTGCCCGTCCTCACGGTCTCGTTCATTTAGACCATGTATTTGTTATTTTGGTAGCTCGTGTGAGTGATCGTCGTAAAGTAACACCGGTTCTGTTAAGTTTCGAGTATACATAGTCCCTTCTGTGGAGGAAGTGTTCCTTCTCTGTGTCAGTGTTAAGCAAGTCTACGCTAGTTGCATGATGGACAGCCACCAAATAGGTGGTGATGTACCTTGACCCCGTTAACACAACGTCGCTCGGAGGAAAAAGCTAAATGACGATAATCCATCTCCACTGTTATAATAATATTGGTTGTATTTATAACGAGCGCTTCGATACAATCAAATACACATATCAAAACCTAAATACATGTAGCATAATGATTGAAGTGATTCTCAGATTCTGAATGTAGTTCACACTGCTATTTATGATCAAATATGTTCGTTACCTTTACCTTTTACACATGAAAAATTTAATATGCTATCATAGAAAATTTTATGTTTCTGGAATAACATGCTATCTGGTGACATTTCCACATTATTGGTATGAAATCCTAACTGATAATAGACCAAAAATTACAACATTAAATCAACACCTTTAGCATTCAACTAGACAATAGTTATTATAGACCAGTGCGCAAAGTTCAAGTTCAAATTATCTTAATGGTGGTTCTCACGGGTGAACTGACTTTTCTTATGAGTAGAATGAGCAAGACTTACTGGATTCTCTGCTGAAATTCACACAACTTGGGCATTGCTTCTCTGGTCTCCATCTTGGTCAGATTGATGTGCAGGGGAACTTCATACAGGACTCGTTGCAATCCACACACAAAGTTCCTCGTTTTTTTCTTCTCGCTGATGTGATCAGTGACTTCATTGGCTGACCAATGGAAGGTGATGACTTTTGGGGACTCCGTATCCCAAGGATAAGAGAAAAGTACATTTTCGTACCCCATACAGGTTATTGAACGGGCAACGGTTGCTCGCCGTTGCTAACAGACCGTACCGACTTATAGCTCAAATATCGGTTAGCGGGATGGTCCAAACCCGGCCTGAACTTGTAGTATTACGTTCTAAAAATAGCCATGGAGTGTTCTTCATAGTTACATTCTGAGTTAAGATACCTTATCTCGATCTTCTGCTAAGTCATTTCCAAGGTTCGCCATCAAGTTAGACTTGTATGTTGGTGCGGTCAGCTCCATCCAAATTTTAGCGCAGAGGTTTCACCAGATGCTCCATTCAAGTAGCATTCTTGCCAATAAATTTGGATTTTCCATCAAATAAATTCGGAACCTCCACCAAATTATAACCGTGACGGTTATGTACAGGGGATATAGTCAATGATGAGTAGAGACACAAGCTGAGAGGCACGGGTATCGACCCTTACTGTTTTATTTACATCATGTTCATAGTGATCTATCTGACACCACGTCGCTTGTCACATTATAACTTAACTTTAACTACTGATCACAACTTAGTTACAATATCTTTATACTTCCTCAAATATATTATACAACCAATCATCTTGAAGGATTATGTAATGACTATTGGTGGGTTCCACTTTTAACCAATAGCTGTTCTCTATATTAGCATAATTCACAGACTGGTGTTAATGGAAATAAACATAAATAATACAATAACAAGAAATGAATTAACAAACTACAAAGAAGTTGTCCATCATGGAGTAGGGGGAGTACATGGAAGCATTTAGATAAATAATCAGTAAGTCTGTGGTTTGATGGCATTGAATTGAATTCCATTATGGGCCTAATCCTTTTACAATGCAGACAATAACTAAAATAAAAAAACCACAGAAATTTTTTTTTAAAATTTTGCATTTCAATTTCCCTGTCTCATCCTTTAACAATATTAGTATATAGCTTGGGACAGTAGTAAAGGCAACGGTTTTATGTATCAGTGTATGGTGTTACCTTCTATGTATTGCACCTCATTTACCATCAGCAGCATATGAATAGCATTTTAACCAGTTACAACATGACACCCATCCAAAATATCACTAGGTATCCAAGGTGCACTCAGAATTTGCACTTCAATTCTCTGGCCAAAATATCAAAGGGTTAGGCAAAAGGCCCCATCTGCAATGGCTGCCAGGTGTTAGATTTGGCAGGGTACTAGCATTAATAACAACAAAAACTGACAAACTGGAGCTTCCCCAACCAGCTATTGCAGCTGGGGCGCCTTCTTGAGTAAACCATCGGATTATGTGTGTCATTATTCTCATGATTATTAAAAATTTAAAAAACAGCTTGCTTGTATTACTTTCTAGAAATGATGCCCCATGTTTGGCAAATTTGCGGTGGGCACATTGCATGGAACTGATCGGCAGCAGATAGCCACAGAGCAAAGCTGAGCTTGTGGCGAGTACAGGAGAGTTTCTCTTTTCAGAATTATGTATACAAAATTTCATAAGAAAATAGTGCCCTCACCGCATTTGGGTCAAATTGTCACAATGTGGCCATGTTATATCGAGCTAATTATGATTTGGACTTATCGTATAACCTAACACTGTAGTGCAATTGAAGAGCTTTTTTTCAAAAATGCACCAAGTCTATTTTTGCATGTTTGAGTAAGTCAACATTTATTGTTGCCAGAGGGCGAGAACTGTTATAGAATGTGGCACCCAGTGTTAGAACTAGTTTGAGATTTGGAAAATTAAAAGAAATAAACTTATTTGGTAATTGATTTGAGTTGGGGGAAAAATCAATATATTATTTGTTTAATATTCACCCTATAAGTTCCTGTGGCTATTTTTATTTGGGAAAAAGGACAGAGTGAGTTTTTTTTTAAAAATCTACACTTGCAACATTTCATAACAGCAAACAGAGTTTGTAACCATAAAACTTTTCTCCCAAACGCACATGTTTTTCTCCAACTCTCCACCTCCGTCCCCACCAATGAACCTCACTCAACCAAGCAGAAAGAGTCATTTTCCATCCATGCTAACAGCAGCAGATGCCATGCAGCTCAAGAGCCATTGAAAACCAAAGTGTCACACTTTTTTGGTGTCCCTCTATTTGATCACACAATCTTTCCCCCTCCTTTAAAAAAACATACCTAGTAGGAGAAAACCTACCACTTCTACCATTGTTACGAGACGTACTCAGGTCAGAAAATAACCTCCCGTGGTTCATAAAACAAAATTCACAATACTTATTTGTAGAAGATTGACTTGACCAAGATTTAAATTCAAAGTAATGATTCTTAATACATAAATTAAATCAACAACAATATAACAACAATTAACAATGCACCAAAATTATTCTGTTACAAATATTTTAATAAAATTAAAAATCAAAATTAACACATACCAGCTCAGGTTAAACTAAAGTTCAAAATTCACAGTTCCTGTTGGGTGCGCACCAGTCTCGTGTAGAATCAGGTCCACATAATCTTGGCGACACAATTCTTGGCTGGTACAGTTCAACTATTTCGCGAAATCGCAAAGTCCTTTTGGTCTAGACCGGCCGTATTTATAAACGCGTAACTGGAGAACACTGGAGTATACTGCAGCTTGATGGTATAACATAGGTCCCTACAGGTTACTACAGTGCAGTTAAAAAGTGAATTCACTTGGTACAAAAGCAATGTCCCTGCTGAATTTTAATGTTAAAACCTTTGTTGTTTTCCAAAGGCACCAAATTTGCTGACGATTCTGACAACTTTTTCAGAATTATAATAACATTGATTTTTATAGATCAAAATGTTATGAAAGTTCTACACCTTCAGTTTGAGAGGTCTACACTCGATGAAATCTCTTGACACGGCACAGAAGAATAACTTGCAACACAATTTGGTCCTTACAAAATTTCCCATGATGCAACAAAACAGCGATAGACAAGACCAACTTTCGTCATCTTTTCAGTTCGCTAAACATGTTTAAAGGAAGTCCACAATCTTCCACATCCTGCGCTCGCAATTGGTTGTACATAGCAATTACCACCATCTATTGTTCATCAACAGCAATCTTGCTTCCTATAGGTTAACAAAGAACCTCTTTCAATTTCTTAGAATGAAGATGAAAGACACTATTGTCCTCTATAACGCGGTACGTCTTCTGACATGTTCTTCAGGATGATTCACACACTTCCCATTTAGAACTAGCAATCATATACGTCATGCTTCTTGCACAACACATTGCAAGTTTTCATAGTTTCCAGTGCTCCTCAATCTAATTATCTGATTCATTAACATATTTAATTATATAATACCGAAACTAATATCATATTCAGGAGTCGTCCACACA
The DNA here is from genome assembly GCA_023653785.1 of Ophioderma brevispina. Taxonomy (NCBI): domain Eukaryota; kingdom Metazoa; phylum Echinodermata; class Ophiuroidea; order Amphilepidida; family Ophiodermatidae; genus Ophioderma; species Ophioderma brevispina. The sequence goes on from JAMKCH010068143.1 coordinate 64,003, forward strand.
CCATGTATTTTTACCATTGTGAGTGTGCCTTTCTGTTCTAAATTGAATGTTCTTTGAAGTCAAATTTTATGCCCAATTGAATCAAACATGGCACACTCTAAACCGGACTACATGGCGGACCAGAATTTGGTGTTTTGCATAAATGGTTTTGGATTGGTTAAATTGGCTGCTCTAAAAATAAGAGTTGGGTCCTTGAGTTTTGGGATTTGTGGAAATTGGGGAAGGCTTAAATTGGCTGAGACGTGGAAGGAATGCATTTTGTGTTCAGGGGCTATATAATAGGGAGGGTAATGGTGCTTGGCAATTTGGCTGTGCTTAGGTAACTATGAAATCTAGGTTATAGAATATGAAGTTTGCATTGGGGACATCTTTATTTTTGTTAACTTACTGAATGTTCCAGTTGTTGGACATTCCAGAACACGCTTTTGGAAAGTCTCATTATTTTGATAAAAACCATATTAAAACAAAATTATTTCTGCGACAACAGTTTTGCAACTGATTTGGAATTTTAGTCCACGTAACTACATTCTGTGTTTATTTTTTACGAAATTGCTTGCAGGCGGAATGTTCTTAAAAATTCTATTTTCCACCTTTTTCTATGGGAATGGAGCATATAGAGGGCACTATAACATACAAATCATGACACTTTTTTATCCAATATGGCAAGATCCCGAAATGGATTTTTGGCTGAATTTTGCAGAGATGATAGCTCTTGCATGTCCCTACTTTTATCAGCTGTCAAAATTGCGTCACCATTGGTTTTAAAATTGTTCGTAAAAAGTACAGGGGTAAATTTTTGTATGGGGTCAAACGTTGTGAGAGGAATTGGTAGGGGAGGTAAAGGAGAGTACATTCTAAATATGGCTTTGATCTTGGCATTGAACTTCAAGTTATGATGAATATTCACAAGAGGTGCTCATCATAATAGCAGCATCTCTCTAAAGGGGCACTTCAGATTTAGAGCAAACCCAAGGGTGTAATGCAGGGTTTTACTTGGTGTAGGGAGAGAATCTGTTGCAAAGTGAGGTTTGCCTAAGTAGTGCCCACAAATGTAGATCAGGACCTTGTCACTACTTTTCTAGCTGCTTAATTCTTACCTCAGTCATAGACAAACTTTTTTCCATCTGCTTGAAAAACATCTCATTTAGTATCTGTTCATGGTTTTTTTTAAAGTGGTACCCATTTGTGTCACATCAACCATGCTGTCTGTCCAAAAATAGCAACCCCTCTCATAATAAATAACACTGGCAGCGTGCAGCTTTAAAATGTTTTTATCAGAAGCATATAAAAGTATACATTTTCTGAAAGGTTAATAGGTGGGGGCCATTCACTATGCAGTATTGGATGATTATCCATGGTGTCCCCTAAAATATAAGGGTGAAACCACGAAAAGCAGTTTTTAACACAGTATTTTGTTTTATCGTTTCCATATCCTTATGGAGGCTATTGAAATAAAATTGAAGTGTATTTTTGGGATGTAGAAAGACCGACTTTCCGCCAATGTAATAATATTCCTAAATTATCTAGGGCCAAATTCTTTTTTACAGGGTTTTCCAAATTTGTTCTGTTGGGGTACATAAAAAGACATTTTTTGTGTCAAATATTTTATTATTCACCTACAGTGTTGACTTTACTATTGAGAGTATACTGATTTTTTTGAGGTCAAAGAATCAATTTTTGCAGGTTATTATGAAAA